>CM032232.1:2315000-2505000 GCA_019009955.1 Riptortus pedestris
TATATATATATATATATATATATATATATATATATATATATATACAGTTTTGAACGGACCTCATTTTCGTCATCTACTATCTACTATCTAGGATCGATGGACATTTGAAGAAAAATTTCAAAAATTCCGTCATGAGTACAACCTCAATAGCTGATTTCCCTTAAGGGAAATCTGCTAAAATTGCGACCGCTAGAGCATTAACAGACTAAAATTTTGAACGGACCTCATTTTCGTCATTTCGTACTGTTGAGTGTCCTCAATAGATTTCTCCTAAGGGAAATCTGCTAAACGTATATGTCCGTTCAAGATTATATGGATATTCATCGCAATATTTGCCTTATAGTTACAAAACTCGATATATAATGGTTATATGTAAAAAGAAAGATCAAGTTCGTTAATGGTCGAAATCGGATAAGTGGGAGGGGGGAGGGTTTACAGGGGGACAATTTTGAAAATTCGAAATATCTATGTCATTATACGTCGGATAGAAAGCATTTACAGAAGAAATCTTATTGATCTTATTATTCTATAAACGTTGTTATATGCATATTTTCTCCATCACGAATATTAACTGAAATATTTGAATTTTAGCAAATTCCCCTTAAGGGAAATCAGCTATTGAGGTCGTACTCATGAAGCGATTTTTGAAAATTTTCTTCAAATGTCCATCGATCCTACCCAGGAGATGACGAGACTAAGGTCCGTTTAAAATTATATATCTATATATATATATACACGTATATATATATATATATATATATATATATATATATATATATATATATATACGTCTATATATTTTTCTATTAACACTCTAGGGGTCGCAATTTTTGTTTGATCGTTACCAAACTTCATATTTAAGCGTTTTATGTAAAAAGAAAGATCAAGTTCGTCAATGGCTGAAATCAGACCAGTGGGAGGGGGAGTTTAAAGGGGGGATTTTTGAAAATTCGAAATATCTCCGTTATTATGCGTCGGATCGAAAACTTGTATAGAATCGATCTTATTGCAAATTAAATTTACTATAAATATTGTTCTATACATGTATTCTGTATCTTGAATATTAACCGAGATATTTGCATTTTTATTAAATTTGGGCCGATAACGGATGACTGTTTCCCGCCGAAAGCTAGTTCGACCGTTTCCTTAACTGCTAGACTCGTGAAATTTCTCTATTGTATAACTTCGCGTGGGAAATCTGCTTAGTTTACGCAGCCCCTGCGTGACGGACTTTTTATTTTTCATACTTCAGTAAACCCCTACTCCTACTCATGTCATTTTAAAAATGTTAATATGAGCTGGTATATCATGAATAACATTATTCGGAGCTAAAATATCAAATGCTGTTCTTATTGAACTTTTACTATTTGAGACATATCTAAATACGTGACCGCCCCCCCCTTTCAACTCATTGGGTATTTACATATAAAGAGAATATGCTCTCTGATAAGATCACAAGTGTATCATACCAGCACGTGGGAAATCGACTTAGTTAACCAGCCCTACGTCACTGAATTTTTCGTTATCTCCTAAATAGTTTCGAGGGCTCTGGATAAATAAGAAGTCCTGATAAAATCTATAGACTTATATTTTGGAATAACTTAAATAAGGCTCTCTCAAGATGAGAATATCTACTGGGGACAAAATAATATACACTATGCACATGGGATATTTTATCACAAACAGCATAAAGGACTCAAAAGACACAAGGCTGGTCGTTAACACTACACTTGTCTACAAGCGACTCATAACCCATGTTAAGGTATTTTTTCGCAGACCTTCTAAATAGCGAACGACTCACTCCCGAACGTCAGCTCACTTTGCCTATTGACATATCCGGATAGTGAGATTGAAGGACACTGATCCAAAAATACTGCCATGAGTACGACTGCAATAGGGAAATCAGCTAAAATGGAGCCACAGTTTGATTTTGAAGATTGTGGGATGTCACGGGACGAGATCACACAATGTTTGGAAAGCATTGCTCCACAAAAAAAAATCCGTCACGCAGGGGCTGCGTAAACTAAGCAGATTCCCTCGTGATGTTTAGTAATAGATAAATCTACATACTGGTAACACAACACCCTCGTAAATATTAATTGAATAAAGATAAACGGAATGGAAATAAGAAATGTTCCATCCAATTTCAATAACTTGCCGACAGGAAGCGTTAGGTTAGAAATGTAAACAAACGGGTTTGCCCGCCTCACACCGGAAAGAAAAACAATCACTGGAATATATCAGAATATAACATTAATTTCATTGAGAACTACTTACTATATTTAGTACTGTAATTAATAATGAGTCAGAATAATTGTTATCTCAATCAATCAGATTTTAGTAGTCCAAAATAAGATGGGGGGGGGGGGCTCACCAGAACAAATTTGCATTTATCTCGTATAATAAAGGTCTCTTCAATACAATGTTAGGTATTTAAACTTCGAATAAATATTTCGAATTTTCGAAAATCCTCCCCTCTAAACCCCCCTCCCCCTGGCCCGATTTCAGCCGTTAACGAACTTGAACTTTCTTTTTACATAAACGACTAAATTTCCAGTTTGGTAACGATTAAACAATAATTGCGACCGCTAGAGCGGTAACAGACAAATATATATATATATATATATATATATATATATATATATATATACAGTTTTGGTCAGAGCTCATTTTCGTCATCTCCAGGATAGGATCGATGGGCAATTGAAGAAAAATTTCGATAATCGCATCATGAGTACATCCTCAATAGCTGATTTCCCTTAAGGGAAATCTGCTAAAAGAAATACCTTATATATCAGATCGAAAAGGCTGTATTGAAAGGCTGCTGAGATAAGTTGGATGTCCATTGCAAGACATTACTCTGTGGGCAGCCTCCTTTTTTACGCCCCTCTAACCGCTAACCTGCCCCTCCTCTATAACCGCTAACCTGTATAACCTACCTCCTTTAATCCTCTCCCCCCCCCCTCTCTCTCTCTCTTCTTACAATTTTTTGCCCCTTCCATTATCTCCTATCAACCGGGCCGTCTAGAGATTTCTTCTTCTCATTATCCGCCTGTCTGCTTAGAACATTCATTCTGTCAATGAAGTTTCAGGGATTATCCTGGCGAGGGTTAGGGCCATCTGTCGGTCACATGCTCGTCACAACAGGTGGTCAATTGAATCAAGGGCTCCAATCAATTTGGTACAACAAGGCCCATTCAATTTGGTTCGTCCAAAGGAAATTCTATAGACGTTTTAATAACTCTACGCGACTCGAAGGCACGACATAGCGTATGGCGCTCGCATGACGTTCTCATTGTTGATTCCAAAACACAAGATGACAATGACATTGTAATTATATACATATAAGAAGTTTTAACAGAGAGGCCTTAGAATCTATACAGAGCTGAAGAATAGCACTGACGAGGACTTCCAAACCAATAGGTGTATTTTACCTAACAAGCATGAGAATATTGACTAAAAAACAAAAGAAAAGTCCGTCACGCACGAGCTGCGTAAAGTAAGCACATTTCTTATAACACACTTGTGAAATCATCTCATCACACATTCTCTATATCTACGTAAAATAACGGAGATTTTAGCAGATTTCCCTTAAAAATCCAGGGTAAATCTGCTGATGCGGTCATACACATGATGAAATTTTCGAACAATTCCTTCAAATGTCCATCGATCCTATCCAGGAGATGACGAAAATGAGGTCCGTTCAAAATTATATATATATATATATATATATATATATATATATTTGTGTGTGTGTCTTTTAACGCTCTAGCGGTCGCAATTTTTGTTTGATCTTTTTCGTCAAACTCGATATTTAAACGTTTTATGTAAAAAGACAGATCGAGTCCCAACATCAAACAACAAAACATTGTACAGACCAATCTTATTGCAAATTAAATTTACTATAAATATTGTTCTATACATTTATTCTCTATCTTGAATAGTAACCGAGATATTTGCATTTTTATTAACACATTGCGTGCGATAGTGAAATTATTATTTTTTTCTCAGGAGCGATTTATTTTTTTTACTATTTTAAATCAAAAATATGTTTATTTAACAAATAAACTAGCTTATATGCCTACCAACACATTTTTTAATGGTAATTAACTTATTTAATTAGCTCCTTGCCTGGCAAGGAGCTCGCTACCAGCGGACGTCGCCGGTTAGGCAACCCGCAAAGTACATGATTGGTTTAAAATAACAAGGAATGAAAACGGGTTAAAAAAACACAGTATTCGTTAACAAATAAATTAATTATTTCTATATTGTGTATTGCATTACCTATTACATAATAAACATCAATTGTTCAATTGCATACTATTCTTACAGGTGATAACATTTTTATTTATTTATTTAGTTTATTTAGGTGTGTCGCAATTTAAGCGATTCACACATTTTCTTGAAATGATTCTAAAATAGTAGAGGTAAAGCCACCTTATAAAAACCAATAAAAAAGGTTAAAAAATCTACTTTTAGGTTAAAAAATCTACTAGGTGATAACAGTTTACAGATATACAAATACATATTATACTGTAGTAACTTCTCTCCACCATGGTACAATTTAAAACAGGTCTCAAGACAAAGCCCGGGTTTTTCTGGACATTCGGGGCAATAATAAATAGTTTGGTTTCTCACTTTTTTCCCGTCTTCTCCGATGGCCTTACTGCATTGCATACAGTTTTTTTGCAACCGCTTATACACGAGTAAAGGGAAACTCGTGAATGGGGTAAAACTAGGGAAATGCAGCCATTTTGTGGGTATTTTCGGGGATAAGAGAATCACAGGAGTTTTGAATGATATTAATTTATCCTCTATTGCAAGGCGAAAGTCCCTTGGTCAGAACCCCTTTTTTCACACTTCGTTTTTCCATTTTTCAAAATTTTGATACCTATAAATAATACAAACCATCATTATTATTATTATTTTAAAACCCCATAAAAATAATATGCATTATAATGTGTTAAATACTTTAAAAATCACAGTAATAATGCTTACCTTAAAAAAAAGAAGAATTTTCTGATAAAAACTTGAAAAAAATCCACTAAAATCGGAAACGAACTACACTGTTAGATGCAAGACACTTGTCTGAGGGGAATGATTTTTTTTTTTTTTTTTTTTTTTTCCCCCTAATCACAGCTTTATTTACAGAAAACTTAAGAAAACTTACATTTGATGTGTCTGAGGGGAATGAAGGCATCCGGAGTCGGTTTAAACGAGCGTACCCCCTCCAATTCCAGTTGGGAATACCCAGGGAAGGTCCTTGCCAGGGAAGGACGTCGCTACCTGGGTTGGGACGGCCCTCCTTGCCTGGCAAGGAGCTCGCATGGGATGTGTTAAATGTAGGCCGATAACGGATGAATGAGTTTCCCGCCAAAAGCTAGTTCAGCCGTAACTGTTCGGCTCTCGTATAGAGATTTCTCTATTGTACAACTTCACATGGGAAATCTGCTTAGTTTACGCAGCCCCTGCGCGACGGACTTTTTATTATTTTGATTTCATATGGGGTTTGAATTCAGTTATCCAGGATATCATTCCAGGACTCGGCATACCCCCTTAGTTTCCGCAGCTTCTGCGTGTCTGGTCTGATTTGTTACTATCCCATCTTTATAAGGATCAATAAAACCGCCTTGTCCTCTACTATTGTTTTTAATTTGTTTTATTTTTGATTTGTTTTTGTCACTGTTGGCCATGCTATGATTGTTAAATTGATATAAGGTTTTTGTTTGTCAGGAGGCACTGACGATGAAGCGCTGACTCCGAGAGTGCACTTTGCATAAATAAAAACACCAGTACAGGACAATGCCTTTTTATTGATCCTTAACAATTGGTTCCTCTTCCATCCAGCATACTCCAGAGACTATTCCATATTTCTTAAAGCCTTCTTCAAAGTGTTCTAAATGCATTTTATTCTTGTTATTGTGCGATCAATACTTGTGTGATTACTGATATTCTTACTCCCAAACTTCTGACATAGATACAGCTCCAGAGTCGGAAGGAAATTAATATGTGATGTGAATTTGATTAGCAAGTTCCTCTCCTCGAGTCAGATAACAGGTGTAATGGCCCACTGTAATGGCGTCCAGCAATGATTCAGTCACATATTGACTACACTATTAAAGGTGAGATGCTGCAATAATAATTTATAGGAGGTTTTAGCAGATTTCCCTTAGGGGAAATTAGCTATTGAGGTCGTACCGATGGCGCGATTTTAAAAAAAATGTCCTCAAATTTAGTTGGGACCTATCCAGGAGATAACGAAGCTGATGTCCGTTTAAAATCTTGTGTGTGAGTGATATATATATATATATATATATATATATATATATATATATATATATATATATATTCTATTTTTGACGCTACATCGCTGGGAAGTATCTTTATTGAGAGGACTTCGGCTATCTGCTCCAGCGGTTGGAATTTTTGATGTTCTGCAAATTTTCGATGGAAATGCGTCCATCTTCGTCAGGCATAAATTTGATTTGAATAGCTACTTCAATTAATCATATGTTTTGGGGTATTATCTTGTTTATTTCTAGAGCTTCCAGGACTAATCTTTTACCGAGGTGGTCCTCTCTCTGTGTGGTACTTTAGTTTCATCAAATTTAATTTGTTGAGGACAAATACTTGCTTGTCTAGCAGTCTTCTTGCCTGTCTGCCCCACATAAACCTTACCGCAATCACATGGTACCATATATACTCCACTATCTTGTAATAATCGGGTGTCTTTTGGGCTCTTTAAATATTCGTTGAATATTTTATGTGGCTTGAATACTGCTCGTAAATTATATTTTCGAAGTATTCTTACCAGTCTTTCTGAGATCCCCGCTATATAAGGAAGCGTTACGCTGCTTAATGGTTTAACTTGAGTATTTTCAATATTTTGTTGAATCTTGGTACCACGTTTCTTCTTAATACTCTTGTTACTTCCATTTTAGCAGATTTCCCTTAAGGGAAATCAGCTATTGAGGTTGTACTCATGACGGAATTTTCGAAATTTTTCTTCAAATGTCCATCGATCCTACCTAGTAGATGACGAAAATGAGGTCCGTTCAAAACTGTATATGTATATATATATATATATATATATATATATATATATATATATATATATATATATTTGTCTGTTACCGCACTAGCGGTCGGAATTTTTCTTTAATCGTTACGAAACTCGATATTTAACCGTTTTATGTAAAAAGAAAGATCAAGTTCGTTAACGGCTGAAATCGGACCAGTGGGAGGGGGGGGTTTAGAGGGGAGGATTTTCGAGAATTCCAAATATCTTCGTTATTATGCATCGGATCGAAAAATTGTATAGAACCAATCTTATTGCAAATAAAATTTACTCTAAATATTGTTATATACCTTTATTCTCTATCTTGAATATTTACCAAGATATTTGCATTTTTCAGTTTTCAGCAAACCACCACTTCTACATATGTTACGTAAACAATACTCTGCTACATAATAAATCACATTATTGGAAGCCTAAATAACAAAAATTGTATTCAAGAGACCTTTATTATACGAGATACATGCAAATATGCCCTGGTGACTCCCCACCCCCCCCTTAAAGTTTTGGACTACTAAAATTTTATTGATTGAGATAACAATTATTCTGACTCATTATTAATTACAGTACTAGATATAGTAAATAGTTCTGAATAAAATAATGTGTTATATTCTGATATATTTCAGTAATTGTTTTTATTTCCGGTGTGAGGCGGGCAAACCTGCTTGTTTACATTTCTAACCTAACGCTTCCTGTCGGCAGGTTATTGAAATTGGATGAAACATTTCTTATTTCCGTTTGTATTTATTCACGGTGTTGTTGTGTTAGCAGTATGTATATTTATCTATTACTAAACTTCACGAGGGAAATCTGCTTAGTTTACGCAGCCCCTGCCTGACGGACTTTTTTTGTAGCCGTTGTAGTGGAGTTCTTCTTTCAACTGTGATATTTCATTTTATATATATATATATATATATATATATATATATATATATATATATATACTGCTCAAAAATGAATAGGGATATTGATTATTTTTTCTTATCCTATTAATTTTAATTAAATCGATCTTAATTAAATTTTATGGGGGAAAAAGACAATAATTTCTAATAAATATCAATGATATTTCTAATAAAAAAAATAAAAAAATATGCTAGGCCCCATACATACCACAAAACAGCCATATCCCTATTTATTTTTGAGCAGTTTAGTTGTCTGTTAACGCTCTAGCGAGCGCAATTTTTGTTTGATCGTTACCAAACTCGATATTTAAACGTTTTATGTAAAAAAATATCAAGTTCGTTAATGGTTGAAATCGGACAAGAAAATTCGAAATACCGTTACTATACGTCGGATCAAAATGTTGTATAGAACCAATCTTATTGTAAATTAAATGTACGACAACTATTGTTATATACATTTATACAATGATGCCCGAGATATTTGCATTTTTCAGTTTTCAGCCTTCAGCAAACTCTTTTTCTACTCATATTCCATAAAAAATACTCTGTTATGTAACAAACCACATTATTCGAAGCTTAAATATCATAAATTGTTTTCGAGGCACCTTTATTATACGAGATAAACGCAAATACGTTATGGTGACCCACCCTTTCTTAATTTCTTGGACTACTAAAATTTGATTGATTGAGATAAAACTGGCTCTGACTCATTACAAATTACAGCACTAGCTTTAGTAAATAGTTTTCAATAAAATTAATATGTCATAATTTGGTTTATTACGTTAATTGTTTTTCTTTTCTGTGAGAATTTGTGCACACCTTGTTGTTTACGTTACAGGTTGCGTCCCGTCTGGAGGTTTGTTATTATCGTTTGTATTTATTCACTTGATATTGACGGTACTATTGTGTTACCAGTATATAGATTTATCTATTGTTAAACGAGGGAGATCTGCTTAGTTTAGGCAGTCCCTGAGTGGAGGACTTTTATTATATAAGAAAACCGAATAGATTCTACCTGAACTTTTAGTTTGACTATTAAAATCATATGACAGAATTAGAAGTTTGGTAAATCCTTTTTAACTCCTTTGAATGAATATGGTTAGTTATTGCAGTAGCTCGTTGCAACGAGTCCCTGGATTGCAACTTATCATACTGCTCTTAGGGGGAACCTGTAAACTTTAATCAGAATGCCCTCCGCCATGAACGTATAGAGTTATTCCAAGTTTTTAATTTATTCAGTTCGAACTGTAAGTTGTGTATTATGCAACTCCTAGTAATATATATACAGACTAAAAGTGCAACCCTTCCAATGTTAAATTTATTAAGGAAGTCAAAGATTCCTAACTATTTGTAGATTTTGCTGTCTGCTTGGAGAGCGTTATCAGCTGGAGAAGCCTGTAGTGATAAAGGGAAACATTGTCACTCTGTTGGAGCAAGCCGGTTATAAAAAAGTCCGTCACGCAGGGGCTGCGTAAACTAAGCAGATTTCCCACGTGAAGTTATACAATAGAGAAATCTCCATACGAGAGCCGAACAGTTACGGCCGAACTAGCTTTTGGCGGGAAACTCATTCGTCCGTTATCGGCCCATATTTAATAAAAATGCAAATATCTCGGTTAATATTCAAGATAGAGAATAAATGTATAGAACAATATTTATAGTAAATTTAATTTGCAATAAGATCGGTACAATGTTTTGATCTGACGTATGGTAACGGAGATATTTCGAATTTTCGAAAAAAAAACCCCCCTCTAACCCCCCCCCCCCCTCCCACTGGTCCGATCTCAGCCAATAACGAACTTGATCTGTCTTTTTGCATAAAACGTTTAAATATCGAGTTTGGTAAAGATCAAACAAAAAGGCGACCGCTAGAGCGTTAACAGGACACACATACACACACACAACACACACACACACACACACACACACACGCACACACACAAATATATATATATATATATATATAGATATATATATATATATAATATATAATTTTTGAACGGACGGACCTCATTTCGTCATCTTCCTGGGTAGGGTCGATGGACATATGTTACTGTTTGAATCGAGAGGAGTTATACCCAAGTCCACTGTGAAATACCTTCAAGATCCTAATATAAACAATGAAGAAATAACAAATGTCAACTAATATTCTAAAAGCCCTTCCATAAGAATAGTAAATTTCCATTTATACCATAATAAACTTTACCTTAAGCTACCCCCTTAGCAACACCGTCAACAGAATAGATTTTTTTTTTAAACTCAAAATGGAAATAATTACCTTAAATAAGGCAGATAAGGAGGCTGACCTTGACCCAAAAAAGGGGACAGCTTTATTTGTTTATATATATATACACTAGCTCAGATACCCGGCTTCGCTCGGGAATTTATTTGAGGCTGAATGGTGATGGTATTTTTTTTTTTGGCAAGGCTTTACTTTGCACAATATGTTGACATTTACCCGTACCAGTGTTTAGGGTTTATACCCGTTGTTGGCATTTGTTAATAAGAAAATTAATTTTTTATGTAAGTCTTCACTGTCCTCCAAATTGTCATTTGGATATTTCCCGTCTCCTGTGCATTATGCATAGATTTTAGTTATCAAGGACAAAATATTAAAATAGATTTAATTAATTTTTCTATAATATAATATTTCTATGCAAATTACTTTCTTCACACATTGTTCCTGGAGAAATGTATAAAACAAAAGTTAATCTAAATATCAAAGTAAACAACTTTTGTTATGTGACAAGGAAATATCGCGAATTTTTATTTCAGGCCTCCCTTATAACCCCCACGCCCGTTCTAACCTAAAAATTTTAATATAGTTAATAATCATGGAAGAATTAACGCTAATTGACTTACCAAGTTTTTTTTTTTAGGTTCGGTTTAATCGTTAGCGCCCAATGAAATAGTTGACTCCCGCTTTAGCTTATAGTGCATATCTCGTTTATTCTTTGTTAAAAGACAAAAATGAATATGACAAAAGTTAATCTAAATAACAAAATAAACAACTTTTGTTATGTTCGCATTTGCCGAAAAACGGATAGAAAACGAAATACTTCTATTTTTAAACTTAGCCATCCCTTACAACCCCCACTCCTGCCCGTCCCTAGAAATGTTGGTATGGCTGATTATAATGGAGGCGTTAGTCCTAATACACGTACCGAGTTTTATTTAGTTTGGTTGATTCTTTTGTGCCAAATAAAATTGTTGACTCCCGCTATAATTTTCAGCTTATAACTCATTTATATTTAGGTATACAACGAAAGTGTATATAACAAAAGTTACTTTAAATAACAAAATAAACAACTTTTGTTATGTTTATATTTGCCAAAAAACCAATAGGAAACGAAATATCGCTATTTTTAATTTCAGGCCTCCCTTACAACCCCCACTCCTGCCCATCCCTAGGAAAGTTGATATGGCTTACGATAATTAAGGCGCCAGTGCTAATACACATACCGAGTTTTATTTAGTTCGGTTAAGTCTTTTGTGTCAAATAATATTGTTGACTCCCGCTATAATTTTTAACGTTTAACGCATTTAAACTTCGGTATACGACAAAAGTGTATATAACAAAATATTCTCTAAATAAGAAAATAAACAACTTTAGTTATGTGCATATTTACCAAAACCCCAATAGGAAACGAAATATCACTATTTTTAATTTCAGGCCTCTCTTATAACCCCCACTCCTGCCCGTCCCTAGAAATGTTGGCATGGCTTGTTATAATGAAGGCATTAGTCTTAATACACGTACCGAGTTTTATTTAGTTTTTATTTTTAATTTTAGGCCTCCCTTATAACCCCCACTCCTGTTCGTCTCAGAGAATATTAGTATAGCTTAAAGTCTAAGTTGGGCTAGTAGTAATATACATACCAAGTTTCATAAAATTCGGTTCAGCCGTTTATGCGTGAAAGGGTAACAAACAAACATACACGAAAGAAACAAAATGCAGTTATGGTGTCTATGACATATGAAACGAAAAGTTATCGTGAAATTTCGTGAAAAAAAAACAATGTACAGACAGAGGTTACAATTTTATATATATATATATATATATATATATATATATATATATATATATAGATATATATGCGCATATATATTATATTTTCCTTTGCACATTACCCATGCACAAAGGGCGTTTATTTACTACATGTACCATACTATTATATATAAAACATGTATGTTGATAATACATCGTGTTTTGTACATAAGAAAAGATGTTCATAAATTTGTTCGTGAAATTAAAAAAAATAAAATAAAAAGAAAAGAAAACCAAAAAAAAGGAAAAAAAAAAAAAAAAGATAAATAATTAAATAATGTACATAATGAAAGAACAAACAATCAAAGTGGTGAAAAATTAGTACGCATAATCAGAAAATTTAAACAATTTAATAACATGTTAATTTCACTTCATTAAGAAAGTTATGCCACTCATTCTAGTGCATTATTTTTGATGTAGGCGTTAAAAAGAAAATTAAATGGAAGGAAGACTTAAAATATTATTTTTTAAGTAAGGTGTTTAAAACGTTCACTGTTTCTATTAAGGTTTTAGAAAAATGCCTAAATACTAATGGGTATTTTTTAAACAAACTCTTTAGGTCTATTGGCCACTGGTTTTAGCAGACGAAAATGAGGTCCGTTCAAAATTATATATATATATCTATATATATATATATATATATATATATATATCTATATATATATATATATCTATATATATATATAGTTGTCTTTTATCGCTCTAGAGGTCGCAATTTTTGTTTAATTGTTACCAAACTTCATATTTAAGCGTTTTACGTCAAAAGAGAGATCAAGTTCGTTAATGGCTGAAATCGGACTGTGGTTTAGAGGGGGATTTTTGAAAATTCAAAATATCTCCGTTACTATATGTCGGATCGAAAAATTATATAGAAACAATCTTATTGTAAATTAAATGTACTATAAATATTGTTCTATACATTTATTCTGTATCTTGAATATTAACCGAGATATTTGCATTTGTATTGCGTGTGTGGTCGACGGAACCCCGTTCCGGATTCTCCGCCGAGAGCTCTGGTGGCCGTTTCCAGAACTATCCGTCCCTCGTGAATAGGTTTAGAGATCCCTTCCTACTACAGCTGTTATTAGGCGGATTTCTCTATTGTAAAGCTTCACGTGGGAAATCTGCTTAGTTTACGCAGCCCCTGCGTGACGGACGTTTTGTTTTTGTGTTTGTTGGAGTGTGTTTGGTAACTGTACAGTCAGTGTGCAAGTGTAGATGAGGTGTTCTATAGTCTGTTCACTCGTTCTGTCACAGGGGCAGTTTTTGCCATTTAGTATTTTGAACTATGTAAGTAAGATTAAGTAGTTCCGTGTACAGTGAGTACTTGTGTCGAGTAATAGCAGTGCAGGTGTTTAGGTATTCCTCAATATTTGGGATGAATGTTTCTAAATGCTTGCCTTTCTCTGTTTTGTCCCATCGCTCCTGCCACTGTTTTATTGTGTCCGTGCGTAACGTGTATTGCAGACTTTGTTTTGTTATGTTGGAGTATGTTATGGAAATGTTTTGGTCCTTGGATGTATTTTTTGCAATTTTGCCAACTAATTCGTTTTCATCATATTTTCGTCATTTCCTGGTCAGGATCGATGGGTATTTGAGAAACTTTAAAATCTCGTCCTGCTGACGACCTCAATAGCTGATTTATCTCAAGGGAGACCTGCTGAACGTTGTGGCCTCTGGGCTGTAGCCGACAAATGGGGTCGTGAGTAGACCGTCAACAGGTGATCTGCTTTGAAGGAAGCCTGCTGTAAGAGGAGAAGATAAGAGCGGAGAGACGGAAGTGTTTGGTGACAGACATAGAGAGCGTGCCCTATCGCTGCCGACCTTTCAGCCAATAACCATACTCTTACCGACTTCTGCAGTCTCGGGAAAGGCCCCTGTCAAGATGCTGCAGCAACTCCTTTGTATTCGCAGCTAGTGTTACAGCTACCGTGAGGCAAGCAGCTAGTGACAACAAATGTTAACAATGTTAACCAGGTTGTTATGTACACTGTGATATCTCTCCCGCCCACCAGGGGGCAGAGGTTATATCGTGCAATTCCGACTTTCATTAGAATGTAATTGAAAATGAGTCAGGTGTAAAGTTTCATGTCGAAGTAGGTCACATCATCGTTTTTAGCACATAACATTAGGGGAAACAGCAAATTGAGTTTTTGCTCATGAGGAAATTTTGGAAAAAGATCTTCATTCCTAGATCCAACACAGGAGATGACGAACAAGTCCGTTACGCAGGGGCTTTGTAAATTAAGCAGATTTTCCTCGTGCTGGTATGACACACTTGTGATCTCATCTCACAACAGTTTCCCTCTCTGAGAAATTTCACGAGAGCCGAGCAGTCAAGAAAACAGCCAAACTAGCGTTTCGCTGGAAAGTCACTCTCGTCCGTTAGCCGCCCAGATTGAATAAAAATGCAAATATCTCGGTTAATATTCAAGATAGAGAATAAATGTATATACCAATATTTATAGTGAATTTAATTTGCAATAAGATTGATTTTGTACAATATTTCGATCCGATGTACTCGTATAGTAACGGAAATATTTCGAATTTTCGAAAATACTCCCCTCTAAACCCCCCCCCCCTCCCACTGGTCCGATTTCAGCCGTTAACGAACTTGATCTTTCTATTTACATAGAAGGGCTAAATATTGAGTTTGGTAAGGATAAACAAAAATAGCGGCCGCTAGAGCGGTAACAGACACATAGATAGGAGATATATATATATACAGTTTTGAACGGACCTCCTTTTCTTCATCTACTTGGTAGGATCGATGGCCATTAGAAGAAAAATTTCATGAGTACGACCTCAATAGCTGATTTCCCTTAAGGGAAATCTGGCAAAAGGTTTATTATTAAATATTAGAAATGAATGATTTATACATTGTCACTAAGCATAGGGTTGTCATGGGGTTTTGGCGGGAATGACAAGGCGTCACCATGACTGGCGCCAACATAAACAGGTCTAAGCATGACACGGTTATGGCGGGGCCGGGTGTGTTGGAAATTGATTTAACCTCTTCGTCTCAGCTATAATAGCTGCCATGTTTTCCCTAACTGTTAGTAATTATTATTCAAGCCCTAGAAGCTCAAATAGTTTTCCTTTAGTGGTGACCAGGACAGGTCTTCCTTCGAGAAGCCTGGATATGGTGATTTGAATGACAGCCTGCAGCAGTTAATCATGTTTGGATAGAGTCAGCTAGTAACAAACATATCGTTACAGATTCAGTTACATTCTAGCAGACTTTCCTTAAGGGAAATGAGCTATTGAGTTCGTATTCATGACGCAGTTTTCGAACAAGTTCCTCAAATGTCCATCGATCCAAACGAGTAGATGACGAAGAAGCCCGTCACGCAGGGGCTGCGTAAACTAAACATATTTACTACGTGCTGGACAAGTGGTATTCTCTATTTCTATGTCAAATAACCGATGAGTAAAAGTGAGGTGGGGGGGGGGATCTCACTAAACAACATGTACCTGCCTAATGAGTATTCACTACCTGGGCAGTGGATAAATACTCCTGGGAATGAGAAATATTTGAAGAGAACTGAAAGTTCGTCACGCATGCACTGCGTGAACTAAACTGATTTCCAACGTACGCCACGTATTTGCATTTACCTCAGAACGGAACAGTTTAAACACAACAATATTTGGTTTTAGGCTTCAAATAAAGTGCTTCATATTATAACAACATTTTGTTAATAAGATATAAGTAGGAGTGGGAGTTTATTGAAGGCCGAAAACTAAAAAATGAAAATATCTCGGTTAATAATCATGATATTGAAAAACCGTTCATAACAACATTTATAGAACATTACATTTTCAATAAGATTGGTCCAATACAACGTTTCGATCCGGCGCATAATAACGCAGATATTGAGAATTTTCGAAATTCCCATCTAACCCCCCCCCCTCCCTTTTCAGATAAAACGTTTCTAGTTTGGTAACGATCAGAAAAAAATTGTGGCCTCTAGAGCGTTATCAGACCAATATATATATATATATATATATATATATATATATATATATATATATATATATATATAGTTTACTGCCCTCATTTTCGTCTTCTCCCGGGTAAGATCGATGAACATTTGAGGAAATTTTCTAAAAATAGCGTCATGAGTACATCCTAAAAACTGATTTCCCCTAAGGGATATCTGCTAAAACCGGAAGGAAAATATGCTATTATAAAGTGTAGTACTATCTAAAATAAAAGAACAAGAATATTAATGGTCCCACCAATAAGAGGGGGGGGGGTAGTTTAGTTAATATTGATGATTAAGGGCTGTACGGTAATGCAAAGTTCTATAGGGTCATGGCGCGATTTTATGTCTGTTACCGCTCTAGCGGTCGCAATTTTTGTCTTATCGTTACCGATAAGGGAAATCAGCTATTGAAGTCGTACTCATGACGCGATTTTCGAAATTTTTCCTCAAATGTCCATCGACCCTACCTAGGAGATGACGAAAATGAGGTCTGAGTATTGAAGATGGGGCGAATCGTTGAAGACCATTTGGTTAGTTAGTGATGCCAAACAAGTTTTAGAAATATTTATTGGTTGTTTCAACATTCACAGGCCGATTCCAGTTAGGTTTTATATTTTGAAATCTCTTTAAGGAAATAAACCAATTCTTAGACAGTGAAGTGTACAAGAGTGAGATTGTGCAAGTGCTAACAGGAACATATGTTTGGGAATATGGTACTAATACGAAGAATATGGTGAGATATCATTACCTTATAAGTTTTTATAATAAATGATTTGTGTTTATTAAACGTGTTCAAGAAAGAATTTTTGTAAAACCAAACGATGGGGCTACAAATAGTTTATAAATGGCAAAATTAAAAGCGAGTGTAAATTTTGCAAATCAGTTCTTGACAGCTCCGGGACTATTATTACACATGGTCGACGGGGAAACTTTATGATCTGCTGGAAGCAATATATTTGCTGCGAAGCGCAGACGGCGTCTCGTTAGAACCCCTGTCGTTATTTCACTTACCAGATGGTTTCGCAACAGAGTCCTTTCTCCGCCCGATCTAGGTTAGCCTGGAAAACTGGCCTTCCAAGGAGTTTTCCGACCGGGACGACTTACACCTGGGGTATTTCCCGTCGGGCAGACACCTGGGAGAAATATCGAGTCGCTAGGTGACAGCTGTGACGGTGAAATACGCCAAATAGCGCACAGGTTGACAGGAGAGAAGTTGGAGTGTAGAGGGCGCTGGTTTGCAGCGAGGCCAGTCAGTAGTCCACCAGGCAGCGTGCAGTGAGTACGGTCGCTCCCTCTCTACACTGTTTTACGTAGTTCTGTGCATTGTGCTGTCAACTTCAACTTCAACTGACACTTCTCATTCACATGGAACCCGCAGCTTAGGACTTCAGACGAGGTAAGTCACGCATAATTTACAATCCTCAAACTACCATAATAACCTATTCTAACTTCGTAGAATTTTTTTGTTGGCATTCTTGAAAGGCGGGAAAACCTATTTGCCGGTATTTATCGTTTCCTATCAAATACTAACAACACAATGATGTAACAAAGCACATTTACTTTATACACTTTTTCAGCAAATCACAACATGTTCAGGAATGCAATTATAATATAGCCAAACAATAATAAATATGATGTAATGAAATTAAAAACATTTATATAAAAAATTAAGCATTTGTAATACGTGTTCACAAATTAAGAAAATTAATTTTTCAACGATGCCTTCTATGTTTTTTCATTCTTAGCAAAATTAAATTAAATGAAACGTGTTTATTTCCATTAAATCTTATAACATAATACAGTTTTTTCTTTGATTTTTTTTTTTTGTATTTTTTATAAATAATTTTCTAATATTATATTCTTTACAAATTATTGAATTTCATTTATACTTATATAATACATTCGTTAAAAATTACGTTAAATTCTAAGAAAACATAATACAAAATTCATTAATTTGAATTATTATATACAATAGTTTTATTAGCAATCTTAATTCAACTCTAATTATGTATAATTTCTTTACAACTCTAAAACATACATTTTTTTATTTGTTGACATGCAAAGTTATTAAATGATGACAAGCCAATATTTATAACAATTATTTAGTAGTTTTATTTTAATAGTTGACCATTATCAAAAGTATGCATCTTGTTGAAGGATAATTCTTTATTTATTCATGTTATAGTGCATTTGCTCTTATTATCTGAGTTCAGTCTTTTATATATCGCTTAAAGAAAAATTTAAGATAAACAAAAGACAAGATTAGAAATGAATTTTTATGGTTTATGGTTTTAATCTGTTTGTTAAGCTTTAGATTGTGGACTTTAAAACGTAAAGTCATTAATTATTTGGTCTACAAAATACAAATATGAACTATATTTGTAAAAACAATAAAAATGAGAATGTGTCAAAGAACAATAATTATTAAGCGGTTTTATTTAACTTCACCTGATTATTTGAAAATGTACAAAAACCTAAAGTAGAGTTAGATTGTAACAACTGTCAGGAAATTAAATAAAATTAGAAATTTAAACCAAAAACTTAAAAACAAAATAATTTAAAAAATTAAGTTAAAGGTTTATAATTTTAAAAATACACAGATAAAAATTACGAAGAAAATGTACTGAAAACTAAAGAATAATCCTAGATCCTAGGTAACAGTCATCACACAATTCTCCTCATCAATGTAGGCCATTCATCAGACAAATATAAGTCCGTCACGCAGGGGCTGCGTTAACTAAGCAAATTTCCTACGTTCGTCACGTATTTGCCTTTATTTCAAAACGGAAAAGTTCAATGAGAACAATATTTGTTATTTAGGGTTCAAATGAAGTGCTTCATAATATAACAGCTAATTATTAATATGGCGTGAGTAGGGGTTTACTGAAGGCCGAAAACTAAAAATTGCAAATATCTCGGTTAATAATCAAGATAGAGAAAAAACATAGATAACAACATTTATAGAACATTGCATTTGCGATAAGATTGATTTTAATAAATTTTTCGATCCAACGCATAATAACGGGCACATTTCGAATTTTGTCTGATCAATGCCTTACATAGACGAGGAGAACTGTTTGGATACCTAGGAACTTGGATTATATTTTAGTCTTAAGTATATTTTCTTGGTAATTGTTATCTGCTTTTTTTTCAATAAAACTGTGCAATTTAAAAATGTTTTTTTTTCTTTTTTTTTTTTTTTTTTAGACAAATATACGTAATTCATCGTTAAAAATTCTGTAGGATTTATTTTAAATCCTACAGCTCAAAAATAATTTAGCTACGAATTACATAAAATAATGATAACTACATATCCTTTTTAGATAATAGCTCAGAATTAAAAAAAACAAAACGTAAGAAAGAAATTATTTGATTCATGTTTATGCTTGTTATTTTTTTAACGACTAGAGATTAGGTCATTTCTTATCATGAAATTCAGTCATAAGTTTTTATTATGTCTTCAAAATTGAAATAATATGAATACAATTGAAATTTTATAATTTGGTATAATAAAATGAATTTTCCCATTATTTTGTTTTATTGGCACTACTGCTGTAAAACAAAACAAAGACTAGCTTCTGTCTGTTTCTGACTGATGTCAAACTTGCGATGCGATTTCTGTGAGTTACTTGAACAATTAGAAGTGAAAGAAAAGTTATTTCGTATTCGAAATTTTAAATACTAATGTAAGCATATATCTTTAGTTTATTGACTTGAACTGTGATTAAACTCCTAGCCGCTGGTTTGATTATTGCAGTCAATTCTTGTATCAGATAGATTTACAGAAGGTAGGGGCCAATTATAAGATATTATTTTGCGTTGAAAGACTAAAGGATGAAATATCTTGTAGTGTTTTGGTTGTATTTCCTAATAGATTACTGTTTCCTTGTAAATATCCACAGGCAGGGCAATAAGTTCTGTAGAATTTGAGCGTTTTTATAATACCAGGGTTAGTTTTTATTTGCCTAAATACGTTTAGTTAATTTAGGTATTTAGTGTTTTTCTTAGTGGCTTGTTAGTTTGACAGTATAATGCAAATTAAACAAAGGAAGTTATTTTATAGCCTAATAACTTTCTCTGCTAGGTTATTGAATTATAAAGATATATTTTATCGATTGGAAGCCAAGTAAGAAGTCCATTTTGGTCCAAATAAAAAGTCCGTCAAGCAGAGGCTGCGTTAGCTAAGCAGATTTCCCACATG
The DNA here is from genome assembly GCA_019009955.1 of Riptortus pedestris. NCBI lineage: Eukaryota > Metazoa > Arthropoda > Insecta > Hemiptera > Alydidae > Riptortus > Riptortus pedestris. The sequence continues at coordinate 2,335,214 of CM032232.1, forward strand.
CGTCACGTATTTATGCTTTTAGTGCAAAAAAGTTAAACTTCAATGAGAACAATACCATATTTCGTATTTAGCCTTCAAATAAAATATCTCATAATATAACAGCTTATTGTTAAGATGACATGTGGATGAGTGGGGGTTTACTGAAGGCAGAAAACTAAAGAATGCAAATATCTCAGTTAATACTCAAGATGGAGAAAAAGTCCGTCACGCAGGGGCTGCGTAAACTAAGCAGATTTCCTATGTGAAGTTTAGCAGTAGAGAAATCTGCATACTGGTAACACAACACCACCATAAGTAAATACAAACGGTAATGAGAAATCTTTCAGTTAATTTTAATAAACTCCCAACTGAAACGGCTTCTGAATTTTAAGAATAATTTATATTTTTATAACTCAAATTTTAGTAGTCCATGAACTAAAGAAGGGGAGGGGGCGGATGAACAGAACGTATTTGCATAAATCTCACAAAGTAACGAAGGTTAGGTAAGGTTAGAAACTATAGGTTAGGTTAGAAACTTCCGCCAGAGCCGACTTACGAAAACGGCCGAACTAACCCGAACAACACCCGACCACAGACTTCATAAAAATGCAAATATCTCGGTTAATATTCAAGATAGAGAATAAGTGTATATAACAATATTTATAGTAAATTTAATTTGTAATAAGAACGGTTCTATACAATTTTTCGATCCGATGCATAATAACGGAGATGAATTTTTGAAAATCCCTCCTCTAAACCCCGCTCCCACTGGTCCGATTTCAGCCATTGACGAAGTTGATCTGTCTTTTTACATAAAACGGTTAAATATCGAGATTCGTAATGATCAAACAAAAATAGCGACCACTAGAGCGTTAACAGACAATATATATAAAAGTATATATATATATATATATATATATATATATATATATATATATATATAGTCTAGTTTGAACGGACCTTATTTTCATCATCTATTAAGTAGGATCGATGGACATTTTAAGAAAATAGCGTCATGAGTACGTAGCTGATTTTTATTAAGGAAACCTTCTAAAAACCATGGATGGAGTACTACGTGCATGGCACTGATGAAAATAAACTTAATTACTTTCTATTTGTATTCCATTGATGGAGATTGTTTTATTGTGCCGTGGCCTTCTAATAATGGAGGTAGTAATAATTAACAAGTTCATTTATGTATTTGTTCTGTTTATATTTTTATTTTAATTTGTTAGTCGACCCACCTATATTTATCTTTTATTAACGGTTTCATGTTTATAGTGTTCTAATCAATGGCTGTACACACCAAGGAAAAAATTAATTAATTTGAAATAAATTGTGGGTTCAGGCCAAGTAAAATGTACTCTCCATATGATAACATTTTAGCAGATTTCCCTTAAGGGAAATCAGCTATTGAGGTCGGACTCATGACGCGAGTTTTGAAAAATTTCCTCAAATGTCCATCGATCCTACCCAGGAGATGACGAAAATGAGGTCCGTTCAAAATTATATATATATATATATATATATATATATATATATATATATATATATATATATATATATATATATTTATTTATTTGTCTCTTAACGCTCTAGTGGTCGCAATTTTTGTTTGATCGTTACCAAACTTCATTTTTAAGCGTTTTACGTAAAAAAAATGATCAAGTTTGTTAATGGCTGAAATCGGACTAGTGAAAAGGGGGGTTTAGAGGAGAGGATTTTCGAAAATTCGAAATATTTCCGTTACTATACGTCGGATAGAAAAATTGTATAGAATCAATCTTGTTCCAAATTAAATTTACTATAAATATTGTTATGTAAATTTATTCTCTATCGTGAATATTAACCGAGATATTTGCATTTGTATTCTGTGTGTGGTCGGCAGGAGTCGGCTGTTCGGTACTTTCCGAAGAGAGCTCTGACAGCCATTTTCGTAACTGTTCGTCTCTCGTGAATTAGTTATTAGGCAGATTTCTCTATTGTAATACTTCTATAATAATACTGGGAAATCTGCTTAGTTTACGCAGCTCCTGCGTGACGGACTTTTTACAATTATAGTCGTATAATAACCATATATATGTTAAGGTGTAAATGTTCATTGGATACCTCTAGGTTTGTTCTAGATTCTCACTTTAGCAATAGAAATACCTTTACTGGCACACCTTTAAATAACATTAGATGTACTAGGATGAATTGAGCTCTCGAATAATTACTTTCTTTTTTTGTAATATTCTTTGTTTTAGGTGATTTCTCTTAAGGCAAATCAGCTATTGAGGTCGTACTTATTACGCTGTTTTGACAAATTTTTTCAAATGTCCATCGATCCTATCCAGGAGATGACCAAAATGAGGTCATCATATTTATATATATTTGTCTGTTAAGGCTCTAGCAGTCGCGATTTCTGTTTCATCGTTACCACACTCGATATTATGTCGTTTTATGTAAAAAGAAAGATCAAGTTTTTTACGGCTGAAATCGGACGAGAGGGGGGTTTTGAGAGGAGAATTTTGAAAATTCAAAATATCTCCGTTATTATACGTGGGAAAACGTGTATAGAATCAATCTTATTGCAAATTAAATACACTATAAATATTGTTTTATATATATATATATATATATATATATATATATATATATATATATCTAATATATAAAATTTCCATGTCACAATGTTAGTTTACTCCTCCGAAACGGCTTTACTGATTTTAACCAAATTTTATATGCGTATTCAGTAGGTCTGAGAATCGGCTACTATCTATTTTTCATACCCTTAATTGATAAGGGTTGTTCACCCTTAACATTTTTTTTTTTAATTTTATTTTTTTATATTGTGGCATTAAAAAATACATACAACCCTAAATTTTTACTTTTTTATCACCAACCCCTATTTTTTTATAGCCATTTTAGTAATTTAACCATTATCATCCCGCTCGATAACTGATCAATTATAGTGTTTGGCGTTTGTTAGTTATATTCCCTTATTCCCTTTCATTGCACTCCATGCCTACATACACACTTATAATACGTAAGTTACTTTTTGTCTACACTAGAATTTATCTAGAAACTAGAAATAATTTATATGGCAAAACAACGTTTGCCGGGTTATATAGTATATATATATATATATATATATATATATATATATATATATAATCTATATAATTTGTTCTTTATATTGAATTTGTTCTTTGTTGTGATATTTATATTTTTCTGTTTTCAGCAGACCCCACTTCTACTCATAGTATATAAACAACATGTTGTTATGTCATAAATCACATTATTCGAAGCTTTAATACCAAATATTGTTTTCAAAAGACCTTTATTATAAGAGATAGATGCAAATCTATTCCAGTGCCCCCTACCCCTCCGCCTTAGTTCTTGGACAACAAAAATTTGATTGATTGAGATAAAACCATTTTTCATTATAAATTACAGTACTAGATATAATAAATAGTTTTCAATAAAATTAATATGTTTATTTTGATATATTTCACTAATTATTTTCTTTCCGTGGAGATGTTGGGAGACCTGTTTGTTTACATTTCAGACGCTTTCCGTCGGGAGGATAATTAATATTGACTGGAAGATTTCTCATTACCGTTTGTATTTATTCACTTAATATTCACGGTGGTGTTGTATTAGCAGTACGTAGATTTATCTATTATTAATCTTCAAGAGGGAAATCTGCTTAGACAGACTTTTCTAGTTTTCGGCCTACAGTAAACCCCCACTCCTACGTATGTCATAATGCCGATAAGCTGTTATATCATGAACCACTTTATTGGAAGCTTTTATACCAAATATTGTTCTCATTAAACCTTTACGTTTTGTGATTAAATACAAATACTTGACGCATGTGGGAAATCTGCTTAGTAGGTTACGCAGCCTCTGCGTGTGGGTCTTTTCTTGTTGGAAATATGTTCTTTTCTTGTTGGAAATCTGCTCTTTTCTTGTTGGAAATCTGCTCTTTTCTTGTTGGAAATCTGCTCTTTTCTTGTTGGAAATCTGCTCTTTTCTTGTTGGAAATCTGCTCTTTTCTTGTTGGAAATCTGCTCTTTTCTTGTTGGAAATCTGCTCTTTTCTTGTTGGAAATCTGCTCTTTTCTTGTTGGAAATCTGCTCTTTTCTTGTTGGAAATCTGCTCTTTTCTTGTTGGAAATCTGCTCTTTTCTTGTTGGAAATCTGCTCTTTTCTTGTAGGAAATCTGCTCTTTTCTTGTTGGAAATCTGCTCTTTTCTTGTAGGAAATCTGCTCTTTTCTTGTTGGAAATCTGCTCTTTTCTTGTTGGAAATCTGCTCTTTTCTTGTTGGAAATCTGCTCTTTTCTTGTTGGAAATCTGCTCTTTTCTTGTTGGAAATCTGCTCTTTTCTTGTTGGAAATCTGCTCTTTTCTTGTTGGAAATCTGTTCTTTTCTTGTTAACTGTAAGAGTGGAAAATAAAATTCTATGAGAAATTGGCTTTGATCTTTCTAGTTATCGCAGAATTCTAGGTTCACTGCTTGCGTCCTCGTATTAGCAATCATTGCTTTATTGCTTATGATTAACCGATGTACTTGCACCAACCCATTCAAAACTCATGGGATGCGTGCAAAAAATATAATTGGAACCATTTTATGAAGGTGTAAATTTATTCTGTTTATCATACACAAGTGTTAAAAAAGTTGATTCCTTCAAATAAAACTACTTGTTTGACACAGTCGTTAATGCCGGATAAGATGGAAACGTTTACATTTTTATGTTGGTAATTCTTAATAAAACATCATTTACAGTTTTCTCATTATTTTCTTGGCGCTACGATATAAAAACGGTGTTTGCTTCCTTTACTTTTTTTTTATGGTTATTTATACGCTTCGCTTGTTATATTTTAGTCACATTTGATTTTTATGAGTCTGCATAAAATGCATCGGGGAACGAGATGTAATATCTGATAGAGTATGTGAGCTGGGATTTCTTTATAGCCTCATTATTGCCCAGCCTTTATTGTGATCTTAATTAAGATATGATTATGGTTTGTATTCCCACCCGATAGGAATAATTAATATTAGTGGGAGAAGATAATAAAAATCCTGAATATTACACACAGGCAGTGTAAACTAAGCAGATTTCCCTCGTGGTGGGACAACACGTTTGTGATTTTATCTCACCATATATTCTCTATTTCTATTGAAAAAGTCCGTCACGCAGGGGCTGCGTAAACTAAGCAGATTTCCCACGTGAAGTTTTACAATAGAGAAATCTGCCTAATAACAGCTGTAGTAGTAAGTAACCTCTAAACCTATTCACGAGGGACGAATAGTTACAAAAACGGCCGCCAGAGCTCACGGCGGAAAGTCCGAACATAGCCACTGCTGCCGAGCACATGCAGAATACAAATGCAAATATCTCAGTTAATATTCAAGATAGAGAATAAATGTATATAACAATATTTATAGTAAATTTAATTTGCAATAAGATTGATTCTATAATATTTTTCGATCCGACGTATAGTAACGGAGATATATCGAATTTTCAAAAATCCTCCCCTCTAAACCCCCCTCTTGCTGGTCCGATTTCAGCCGTTAACGAACTTGACCTTTCTTTTTACATAAAACGACTAAATATCGAGTTTGGTAACGATCAAACAAAAATTGCGACCGCTAGAGCGTTAACAGGCAAATATATATATATATATATATATATATATATATATATATATATATATATATATATATATATATATAGATATATATACAGTTTTGAACGGACCTCATTTTCGTCATCTACTAGGTAGGATCGATGGACATTTGAAGAAATATTTCGAAAATCCCGTCATGAGTACAACCTCAATAGCTGATTTCCCTTAAGGGAAATCTGCTAAAAGTCCGTCACGCAGGGGCTGCGTATGCTAAGCAGATTTCCCTCGTGAAGTTACTTGTAACACAACACCACCTTGAATATTAAGTGAATTAATACAAACGGTAATAAGAAATCTTTCCCCCTCCAGGGCACCCGACTCTCAAACAATTACTGAAATATATCAGAATATAACTTATTAACTTGAATGAAAACTATTTACTATATCTAGTACTGTAATTTATAATGAATCAGTATAATATTTACCTCGATCAATCATATTTAACTAGTCCAAAAACTTAAAACGGGGAGGGGGGGTCACCAGAGCATATTCACTTATATGTCGTATAATAAAGGTCTCTTGAAAACAATATTTGGTATTTGAGGTTCGAATAATGTGGTCTAATACATAACCGAGTTTAGTTACTTCAACGTGTACAGAAGTGGGGGTTTGCAAAACGCTGAAAACTATGAAATGCAAATATCTCGGTTAATATTCATGATATAGAAATATGTATAGAACAATATTTATAGATCATTTAATTTGCAATAAGATTGGTTCTATAAATTTTTTTTTAATTTTTATGAAATTTTGTTTTCTGGCAACATCGCCACAGCTACGAAGCTAAAATAAAAATATTATGAATCACGTATTTTGGAACTTAAATACCAAATATTGTTTTCATTGAACTTTTACGTTTTGAGATAATGCAAATACGTGGCGCAAGTGGGAAATCTGCTTAGTTAGTACAGACCCTGTGGGACGAATTTTCTATCCCCAAGTAGAAATCCTATGACATCATTAATGACTGTGATAATAATACGATGTCTTTCGTTGTTGGAATCTTTCTTTTAGCAGATTTTCCTTAAGGGAAATCAGCTATTGAGGTCAGCTACTCGTGACGCAATTTTCGAAATTTTTCTTAAAATGTTATCCATCCTACCGCCTAGATATTACGAAAATGAGATCAATATATATATATATATATATATATATATATATATATATATATATATATATATATTTGTCTGTTACCCCTTTAGCGGTCGCAATTTTTATCTTATCGTTACCAAACTTGATATGTAGTCGTTTTATGTAAAAAGAAAGGTCGTTAGCGGCTGAAATCGGACCATTGAGAGGGTGGGTTTAGAGGGGAGAATTTTGAAAATTCTTAATACCTCCATTAATAATATTAATATTAATATGCGTCGGATCGAAAACGTGTATAGAACCAATCTTATTGCAAATGTAGTGTTCTATAAATGTTGTTATGTATAGTCGCACTCCTACACATCTCATATTTACAATATGCTATTACGTTATAAAGCACTTTATTTGAAGCCTAAATACCAAATATTATTATCATTGAACTATTACGTTTTGAGATAAAAGCAAATACGTAAATCACGTGGGAAATCTGTTTAGTTAACGCAGCCCCTGCGTGACGGACTTTTTTCGCTAATTGGATTATTAACCGAGATATTTGCATTTTTTTAGTTTTTGGCCTTCAGTAACCCCCCCCCCCACACTCCTACTCATGTAATGTTAACAGTAAGCAGGTATATTATGAATCACGTTTTAGCAGATTTCCCTTAAGGGAAATCAGCTATTGAGGTCGTACTCATGACGCGAGTTTTGAAAAATTTCCTCAAATGTCCATCGATCCTACCCAGGAGATGACTTTTGTATCTTAAATACCAAATATTGTTCTCATTGAACTAGTTAACACAGACTGTGTGGAACGTACGGATTTTCTATCCCGAAGTAGAAATCCCATGACAGCTGGAATGACCGGGATAATAATATATTGTCATTGGTTGTAGGAATCTTTCTTTTTCTTCTTGGAGGCTGTTTATTGTCTTCTCCCTTTTCTGCTGTTGTCCTTCCCCCAAATAGCATTCCTTGTTGTTCCATGACGGGAGGAGCCCCCCATGAGGGATGGTTATGTTGACAATGATTCGAGTCAGCCTACACAGAGTATTGTGGCCTACAATGATTCACTCCTACAATACCCTCTCCGCTCCCTGTTATATTCCTGTTTACATCTACAATTCCCATTCAAAGTACATAATATTCCTTTATTAATAGCCATTATATCGCTGTTATTTACGAGACCATTCAACTTCCTATTTCCTTCATTTAGTAGTTGCTCTTACGGAGTCAATGATATTCAGAGTGGTCTATATTACCACCAGGGGTCTATGACAACGCCATGTCAGCTGATGCGTAACTTCCTTCCAAATTTCCAACTCCGTTTCCAACTATGTATTATACCTAGTACTTTGATTTATAATAAATCAATTTTAATCATCGCTTGAAATAAGACGGTTCTATTATATTGGCGTATTCTTACGTGCAATGACTGAAGACTGATAACTAATAAATGGAAATATCTCAGATAATAATCAATATATCAAAAAATTGATATAGCAAAATTTATAGAATATTAAATTCACAATACGACTAGTGTTACTATTTTTCGATCCGACTTATAGCAATAGAGATATTTCGAATCTTCGAAATTCTCCCTCTCAACCCCCTGCTCACAATCGTTCTATTTCAGACGTTAAGATCTTTCCTTTTACATAAAACGTTTAAATATCAAGTTTGGTAACGATCAAACCAAAATTGTGAAAGAGACACATTCTGATGAAACATGCTAAGTCTTTTTTGTGCTTAAGAACTAATATATATATACACACATTCATACAATTTTAGACAGATCTAATTTACGTCATGTACTGGTTAGGTTTGATGGACATTTGAAGATATTCCGAAAATCGCGCCGTGAGTTCAACAGCCTCAATAGCAGATTTCCTTTATGATTTTTACTTAGTCATGAGCCAGTTTCTCTATTACCGCCCTCATCTGTTGACCATATTGAAAAATTAAAAGAGATAATTGTCAGTACCTTTAGCATATTTCCCTTAAGGGGAATCAGCTATTCTGGCTGTACTCACGATGAGATTTTCGAAAAATTTCTTCAAGGGTCATCTATCTATACGTGTTACCGGTCGCCATTTTGAAGATTTCCCTTCAGGGAAATCAGCTATTGAGGTTGTACTCATGACGGAATTTTCGACATTTTTCTTCAAATGTCCATCGATCCTACCTAGTAGATGACGAAAATGACGTCCGTTCAAAACTGTATATATATATATATATATATATATATATATATATATATATATTTGTCTGTTACCGCTCTAGTGGTCTCAATTTTTGTTTGATCGTTACCAAACTCGTTATTTAGCTTTTTATGTAAAAAGAAAGATCAAGTTCGTTAACGGCTGAAATCGGACCAATGGGAGGGAGGGGGGTTTAGAGGGGAGGATTTTCGAAAATTCGAAATATCTCCGTTACTATACGTCAGATTGAAAAATCGTATTGAACCAATCTTATTGCAAATTACATTTACTATAAATATTGTTCTATACATTTATTCTCTATATTGAATATTAACCGAGATATTTGCATTTGTATTCTGTGTGTGATCGGCAGGGGTCGGCTATGTTCGGGACGTTCCACCGAGAGCTCTGGCGGCCGTTTCCGTAACTACTCGTCCCTCTTGAATAGGTTTAGAGATACCTTCTACAACAGTTGTTATTGTGCAGATTTATCTACTGTATAACTTCACGTGGGAAATCTGCTTAGTTTACGCAGCCCCTGCGTGACGGACTTTTTGTCTTTTCGTTAAGAAACTCGATATATAAGCGTTATATGTAATACTATAGATCAAGCTCGTTAATGGCTGAAATCGGATTTGTGAGAGGGAGCAAGTTTGAAAATTCGAAATAATTTCGTCATTATGCGTCAGATCGAAACATTGTACAGAACCATTCTTGTTGCAAATTGAATGTTCTATAAATGTTGTTCTATACATTTTTCTCTATCTTGAATATCTCCGTTATATTTGCATTTTTTTTTAGTTTTCAGTCATCAGTAAACCCCCTGTAAACTCCTACTCATGTCATAAGAACAATATGCTGTTATACATGCACTTTATTTGAAGATTAAATACCAAAAATTGTTTTAATTGAACTTTTGCGTTTTGAGATAAATGCAAATGCGTGCCGCACGTTGGAAATCTGCTTAGCTTACGCAGCCCCTGCGTGACCAACTTTTTTTATTATGAGGAAGTCAGAAATAATTTGAAGAGTACATATAAAAACCGGAACGGAAGAAAACGGTCTAAAGTTTATCTAAACTCCATAGTTTAGGGATAGGCGTAGTTGAGAGTTAGGCATTGTATCTTTGGATGAAAAACAGGAGATTAGCATCTTGTTATCGCAAGATGGTTGTCCAGATTAAAAAGGCTCTTTCTAATTCTGTTATCTTTCTTCCAACTTAACATTGTTCGTACTCCAGGTCATAATTAGAAATCAGACAGAATTCAGTTTTCTCACGTCCTGGTATAACACATTACTGATCTCATCTCGTCTCAATTTCTCTATTTCTATGTAAAAACCCTTTGAACGGAGGGGAGGGGGGAACACTAAAGGCTGCAAACAAGAAATGCTCTAACACTTGTGTTATGAAACAATGCATAGACCAACAGTTATAGAACATCAATAGTTTAACAAGATCGGTTCTATTACATGTTTCTATAAGACACTTAATAGCCCAGATATTTTGAATTTTCGAATTAACTCCTTTCTAACCCCTTCCCCTACCTATGCCCTTGTACGATTACAGCCATTAAGGACAGTGAATTTTAATCCGTAACATTGCGTAGAAAATTTGTATAGAACTAATGTGATACCCAAGTAAATTTAATAGTGTCGTTAAATATTTATTCTCTATCTTTAATATTAACCGAAATATTTGAAGAAATAGAGAATTTGTGGACAAGTAAGTTAAAGCAGTAAGTGGGACCTTACTTAGTTTACGCAGCCCCTGCTTGACGGGCTGTAGTTGCGTACATTTATCATTTACTTGAATGTTGTCAAAATTATGTGTATTTTTTGTCTTTTATACCTTCAATAAAGCCTTACTCATTCTGCTTTGATATTTATTTGAAGCTGAATCTCACTTCTCGTCTCAGGTTTGTCTCGTTTACGTTGTTTGCTTAATTAAGGGGCTCAGGTTAGCCACGCGAGTTAAAGCGTCGACTTTAATCTCATATGGTATACCTAGAGTGGTGAGTTCGATTCCCGCCTGGGCAGAGGAATTTATTTAGTGGCGGAATTCATTAAATAAAATCCCTAGTCCCACCCAGGCTAGAAAAGGGTGGTAACCTGTAGATAACCCGTTCCAATTAGCCTTAGTTGCAAAAAGTGGACGTTAATAAATAATTTAATATATTAATTAGTGAGAAATACAGAATATAATGTAGGTATGACGTCAGCAAGCGGAAAATCTGCTCAGCTAGAGCAGCCCCTTCTTGGCGTGTTTTTTTGAAAGTTTTGTTCCTTAAACATCTAAGCGTGTTTGTTACTTTGGCCTTAGAGTTCGTGTGGTATCTTATCGAGTTGTCTAGAAATCTTGAGAGAAGAAGAAAAGGCTTCAGCTAGACAGGCTCCGAGGTTTATGTTCCTGTTGAACGTGAGGTATTTGTTGGCGAAAGCAGAAAACTACTTGTGCTCATATCCTGAAGGAGGTACGCTCCAGGACACGTACTATAGGCACCGTACTTCTATTTACATTCATTGTTGTATCTAGGCACATTGAGCATGTAGTTAGTACGTTCAAGGGAAATCAGCTATTGAGGTTGTACTCATGACGAGATTTTTGAAAAAATTGCTCAAATGTCCTTCGATTCTACCTAGTGGAAGACGAAAAATAGGTCAGTTCAAAATTGTTTATATATATTTGCCTGTTAACGCTCAAGCGGTCGCAATTTTGGTTTATCATAACCAAACTCGAGTTCCATTCAAACTTATTTGTCTGTCTGTCCGTCTGCCTATCTGTCTGTTTCTTTCTGTCTGTCTGTCTCTGTCTCTGTCTCTCTCTCTATCTCCCTCTGTCTCTCTGTCTCTCTCTCTCTCTCTCTATATATATATATATATATATATATATATATATATATATATATATAGGTATATATTTGTTAACATTCTAGCCATGGCAAATTTGTTTGATCGTTTAAGTAAAACTATTGATCAAGTTCGTTAATGAGAGAGGGGATAAATGCAACTACGTTCTGATGACCCCCCCTCCCCCGTCCGTTGTTCTTGAATAACTAAAATTCTAAAATTAGAGTGATTGGGATGAAAATTATTTTGGTTCATTATAAATGGCAGCATCTAAGGCTAAATAGTTTTGAATAAAATTAATATATTATATTCAGATATACTTCAGTAGTGGATTTTTTTTTCCGGTCAAGAATATTTCTATCTGATAGATGGGCTGACATGTCTGTAATCAATTCAGACGCTTTTTGTTGCAGAGGTAACTGAAATGTATATTGACTTAAAAAGCTCTCATTTTCAGTTGTATTTATACACTTAATATTCACAGTGGTGTTACGTGTTACTAGAATATATTATTATTTATTAAGGTCCACTTTTTGCAACTAAAGCTAATTGGGACGGGTTATCGACAGGTTACCACCCTTTTCTAGCCAGGGTGGGATTTAGGATGTTACCAGTATATAGATTTCTCTACTGCAAAACTTCACTTGGAAATCTGCTTAATTTACTCAGCCCCTGGACTTTTTGGTTCATAAGAAATTATTATGGTTATTGTTAATTTTGTTAATGTGCCAGTAAAATATAGTGGACTACCGCGGTTGTGTATTGCCTACTCACCTTGGAGGCCGGGTCATGGCCAACTTCTGGCCAACTTACTGGGTTGCTTACACCGCTCGTCCTCATCCTCGCAGGAAAGGATATTATACATAGCAATATGCCGTCAAATGAGGAATGCATGTAGAGCTGTTGCACATTATAAATGCACACACACACTCGAAATTCATAACGTTTGTGAATCATGGGCTGAGTTAACTAAAGAGATTTCCCAGATGCCCCACGTATTAGCATTTATCTCAAAAAGTAAAAGTTCAATGAGAACATTATTTGGCATTTAGGCTTCAAAGGAATTGCTCCACGGTGTAAACAGTTTATTGGTAATACGACACGAGTAGAAGTGGGGGTTTATTGAAGGCCGAAAAGTAAAAATTCAGATTCCTTGGTTAATTTTCAAGATAATGAAAAACGCATATAACAGCATTTATAGAGTATTTCATTTGAAGTAAGATTTGTTTTATACATTTTTTCGATCTGACGAAATCTAAAAGCCCCCAACCCTCGTCCGATCTCGGCTGTTAACATACTTTGTCTTTAATTTTACATAAAACATTAAAACATTTTAATGTCGAGTTTGGTAACGATCAAACAAGAATTGCGACCTCTAGAGCGGTAACAGACACACACACACACACACACACGCACACATATATATATATATATATATATATATATATATATATATGTGTAATTTTGAATGGACCTCATTTCCGTCATCATCTAGGTAGGATCGATGGTCATTTGAGGAAAAGTTTCGAAAATCGTGCCATGAGTACCTGCATCAATAGCTGATTTCCATTAAGGGGATCAAAAAGTTTTTTCAAATGTCCATCGATCCTACCCAGTTGACGAAAATAGGGTCCGTTCAAAACTATATATATTTGTCTATTAACGCTCGAGCGATCGCAATTTTGCTTTATAGAATCAAACCGATTGAAAATTGAATGTTCTATAAATATTTTTATATACATTTATTCTCTATCTTGAATATTAATCGAGATATTTGCAGTTTTCAGCTTTCAGCCAACCCCCACTCCTACTCGTGTTACATAAACAATACTCTGTTTTGTAATAAACCACATTATTCGAAGCTTAAATATCAAATATTGTTTTCATTGAACTTTTACTTTGTGAGATATTCGCAAATACGTCCTGTTGATCCCCCCACCCTCCCTTCTTTTGTTCATGGATTACTAAAATTTGACTGATTGAGTTAAAACTGGTTCTGATTCATTACAAGTTACAGCAATAAAATTAATATGTTATATTCAGATATATTTCATTAATTGTTTGCCTTTCCGGTCTATCTATCTATTCAGCGCTACAAGGTAGGCTGGCCTGTTTGTTTACAATTCAGCCGCTTTCCGTTGTAGAGATTATTAACTTGTATTGTAAATTGACTGAAATATTTCTCATTACCGTTTGTATTTATTCACTTAACATTCACGGTAGTGTTACCTGTATGTATATTTATCTATTGTAAACCTTCGCGTGGGAAATCTGCTTAATACTTGACTTAAAATTTTACTGACGGCACTATTATACTATTAAAATATATGCAGTATATAAAATGTACTAATAATCTTATTTGTTGTAAAATAAAAAAATAATGCTTTTTTACAGCAATAGCTAAGATTCCAGAGATCATTTGTTCTTGTAGTAATACAGGGAAAGAAAAGGAACCCTGAAAGGATGGAATGAGAGTGAAAAATGCCATAATGAAATGTGGAATGCTAGGGACCCTTTCAGCTGAACTCTCTCTTTGTACCCACTACTCAAGTAATGAAAAAAATTCTTGAATTTTATATGATATGTGGACCTCCACTATATTTATAATTAAAAATAAAATAAAACTGGGCAATTTAAAGGAGGAATTACCCTCTTAGAGGTAGTAAAGTTATATTTAGGTCAGAGCTATTTCACCCCCAAGTAAACTTCAACCCCCAAGCAATTGAATTAATAACTTGGGTTTGAAAAAGTTAATAGGAACTCCTGCACAATGTAGCGCTGTAATTGTGATTAATAAAGTCCGTCACGCAGGGGCTGCGTTAACTAAGCAGATTTCCAGATTAAAAAAGATTTTTAGTTCAAATTAAAAGTGTATTTCGTAGCTAAAAATGAGGGTACTTATCGGTTATCGGGGGACCATCAATTTAACAACGATTATTAAATGATAATCACTTTATTTATAAAAAAGAAAATCACATTATTATTTAGAATAACATTTCTGTAATTTATAAATGACCGAATGGCTAACAGGAGACCTCTCCCGTTTTACCAGATTTTCCTTAAGAGAAATCAGCTATTCACATCGTAAAAATAACGCGATATTCAAAACATTTCTTTAAATGTCCATCGATCCTATCCAGGAGATGACGAAAATGAGGTCCGTTCAATACTATATATATATATATATATATATGCCTGTTAATGCTCTAACGGTCGCAATTTTTGTTTTTTGCACGACGTGTGACAGCGGAAGTTTTACGGATTAAACTCTTGAATTGTGGTATACATTATCTTGGTCCTTCCGATATGTTGACGATATTGAAATGTCTATTTACTATCCATAACTATTAAACGTTACTTGGTAATGTCATTATTGCAAAAGACAATATGATTTGTTGTTAGGGGGTGGTGGGGGGGGGTAATACAATGTCTTTTCCTCACCTCCCTTTCATAATATAAATTAAATTATTTTCAGCGTTCTGTCATTTATTTACACTAGTTTTATAAATTACTAAAAAATTTGAACTTTTTAATGTTTTGAAGAAATGATTTTATTAAAGCGATGTTGATAACCCTCAAGCAGGAGAGGAAGTTGTCTGGAGGCTAACACAGTAAATTGTGTTAACTTATTTCCGATGAAATATTGTATTTGCTTTCTTTTCACATTTACTATTATTATGCACGGATAGTTTTTTGGCTGGAAATATGCCCATTATAGATGATATTCAATTTTAATAAATGCTATCCATGATTATGATTTAAATTGCTCACGGTTTGCCAAACAGTAGAGAGGGATTGATTACGGACTTTTTTTCATTTATTCTTCAAAACTAAAAAATAATTTCTCATCTGTAAGTCCCCTGCCAGACCCTTACGGGAAAACAATACGCCCAGACGGGAAGTGTAGTTGTAAACATTGAAGCCTTGCCCAAAAAAAAAATACCATCATCATTGAGCCTTAAATGATCTTCCGAGCGAAGCCGGGTACCTTAGCTAGTATATATATATATATATATATATATATATATATATATAGAGAGAGAGAGAGAGAGAGAGAGAGTGGGAAGAACGAAAATTTTATTTTGGTCCAATACAATAAAGGTATTATACACAAATTGTTACATTTGTTACAAAATTAAGATATTTTGGTACAACCTCGGGCGTAGTCGTCCTTCAGTCATTGAACCTAAATTATAATGAGTGGCTCCACTTGACATCGGAAGGCTGCCATGATACTTCCTCACAAGTTGTTGAAGATGAACTGAAATAGGAGCTACCTCCAATTCCTTGTGGATTTGGCTGTTCCTAACAAAGCATTCGCCGCTATCCGAAGTTATACATCTCCTAAGTAGGGTCGATGAACAATTGAAGAAATGTTTCGAAAATCCTATCATGAGTACAAGATCAATAGTTGATTTCCGATACGGGAGATTTGCTAATAAATATAGCTCTTCCTCCTTGTTATGACACAATTAATACATATACACTCAATATGATCTTATGAAATAGTCACCCTAAAGCTCTTTTCTCCTCTGACATGGATTAAAAGTGCATTTCATGTCTATAACGAGACATATGTAGGTAATTTTAGCAGATTTACCTTAAGGGAAATCAGCTATTGAGGTCGAACTCATGCCGCGATTTTCGAAAAATTTCTTCAAATGTCCATCGATCCTACCCAGGAGATGACGAAAATGAGGTCCGTTCAAAATTATATATATATATATATATATATATATATATATAATTTTATATATATATATATATATTTGTCTGTTAACGCTCTAGTGGTCGCAATTTTCGTTTGATCGTTACCAATCTCGATATTTAAACGTTTTATGCAAAAATAAAGATCAAGTTCGTTAATGGCTGGACCAGTGGGAGGGGAGGTTTAGAGGGGAGGATTTTCGAAAATTCAAAATATCTCCGTTACTATACGTCGGATCGAAAAATTATATAGAATCAATCTTATTCAAATAAAATTTACTATAAATAATGTTATATACATTTATTCTGTATCTTGAATATTAACCGAGATATTTGCATTTTTCTGTTTTCAGCTTCTGAG
Organism: Riptortus pedestris; assembly: GCA_019009955.1. Classification (NCBI taxonomy): domain Eukaryota; kingdom Metazoa; phylum Arthropoda; class Insecta; order Hemiptera; family Alydidae; genus Riptortus; species Riptortus pedestris. The sequence continues at coordinate 2,352,070 of CM032232.1, forward strand.
ATGAGATCGGCTAACTTCGGGTCTAGTCGTGAGTTTCCGTCAAGAGCTAGTTCGGGCCGTTCCCGTAACTGTTTGACTCTCTATTCTGAAATTTCTCTATTGTAAAACTTCACGTGGGAAATCTGCTTAGTTTACGCAGCCCCTACGTGACGGAGTTTTTTTATTTCTTTATACTTATTTATTGAATTTACAAAGTATAAAGAAATAAATTTATTGAATTTACGGGGCTCAGGTTAGCCATGCGAGTTAAAGCGTTGACCTTTATCTCACATGGTAATCCTAGAGTGGCGAGTTCGATTCTCGCCTGGGCAAAGGAAATTATTTAGTGACGAAATTCATTAAATAATGTCCTAAAATCCCACCCTGGCTAGAAAAGGGTGGTAACCTGTAGATAACCCGTGCCGATTAGCCTAAGTTGCAAAAAGTGGACGTTAATAAATAAATAAAAGTCCGTCACGCAGGGGCTGCGTAAACTAAGCAGATTTCCCACGAGATGTTTTACAATAGAGAAATCTGCCTAATAACAACTGTAGTAGTAAGAAACCTCTAAACCTAAAACATTATTTAGGGCGTAAAAACCCAGTAGTTTCTAGCCCCAAAACACAGTTAACGTAACCTCTAAACCTATTCACGAGGGACGAATAGTTATAGAAACGGCCGCCAGAGCTCTCGGCGGAAAGTCCGAACATAGCCTACTGGTGACCACACGCAGAATACAAATGCAAATATCTCGGTTAATATTCAAGATACAGAATAAATGTATAGAACAATATTTATAGTAAATTTAATTTGCAATAAGATATATTCTATACAATTTTTCGATCCGACGCATAATAACGGAGGTATTTTGAATTTTCAAAAATCCCCCCCTCTAAACCCCCCCTCCCACTGGTCCGATTTCAGCCATTAACGAACTTGATCTTCCTTTTTACATAAAACGATTAAATTCCAAGTTTCGTAAAGATCAAACAAAAATTGCGACCGCTAGAGCGTTAACAGACAAATATATATATAATTTTGAACGGACCTCATTTTCGTCATCTCCTGGGTAGGATCGATGCACATTTGAAGAATTTTTTCGAAACTTGCATCATGAGTACGACCTCAATAGCTGATTTCCCTTAAGGGAAATCTGCTAAAATAAAATATTGAATTTACTTCCGTTGTATGCAACTCAAGCCTTAAACTAAATACACCTGTATAGCTATATTTGTTTCTGCATCCTACGTAACTAATGCACCAGATTGAGTTCATACCGGTTTCAATCATAGTATGATTGTTAGTGAAGGCATATATGGATGATTGGTATTCTTGAGATGCTGCCCTCACTATAATATAACCGGATGTGATCCGTTGTCACGCCTGGACCAGGTTCAATGACATCCTCATGTCAGGGAGGATGTACTCTTTAGACGCCTACTACTGGTATTACAGTAATATTTGACGTTTGTTGGGGCAAATCCCCCGTTGACATTGAAACTCAAGTCAATTTTGTTGCAATATCCATCGATCTTAGCTCTAGGAAATGACGAAATCGGGTTCTTTCATAAATATTTTACGTAGTATTTCCAAAAACTGCGTATAAGTACGATTTTGACCGCCATTTTATCGTTAAATACTAAGCAATACAAAAATACACTTGTTTCTTTATTTTTTGAATAGTTTTTAGAAATGTGAGGTAAAGAGGAAACGCCGACTTTCGAGCATGCGCTTATTAGTTAAAAGTCCGTCACGCAGGGGCTGCGTAAACTAAGCAGATTTCCCACATGAAGTTTTACAATAGAGAAATCTCCATAGGAGAGCCGAACGGCTACGGCAAAGGGCCGAACTAGCTTTTCGCGGGAAATTCAAAAATCCGGTATTGGCCCAAATTTCATAAAATTGCAAATATCTCGGTTAATATTCAAGATAGGGAATAAATGTATATAACAATATTTATAGTAAATTTAATTTTCAATAAGATTGATTCTGTACAATATTTTGATCCGACGTATAGTAACGGAGATATTTCGATTTTTCGAAAATCCTTCTCTCTAAACCCCCCCTCCCACTGGTCCGATTTCAGCCGTTAACGAACTTGATCTTTCTTTTTACATAAAACGACTAAATATCGAGTTTGGTAACGATCAAACAAAAATTGCGACCGCTAGAGCGGCAACAGACAAATATATATATATATATATATATATATATATATATATATATATATATATATATACAGTTTTGAACGGACCTCATTTTAATCATCTCCTGGGTAGGATCGATGGACATTTGAAGAAAAATTTCGAAAATCGCATCATGAGTACAACCTCAATAGCTGATTTCCCTTAAGGAAAATCTGCTAAAAACTACATTTTTTTGCATATTTCCCGTACTCACGCCGGGATATTATAAAAACTTCAAATGCCCAACGATCCTACCTCGGATGAAGGATTTTCGAATTCAGGTCCATATTCAGTGTAAAAGTCTGTCACACAAGGCCTGCGTAAACTAAGCACATTTCCCTCATGAAGTTCAATAATAGACAAACCGACATACTACTAACACAACGCCACCGTGAATATTACGTGAATAAATACAAACGGCAATAAGAAAACTTTCAGTAAATAATTTTGAGTTTTAATAATTTCCGACGTGAAGCCTGTTAAATGTATACAAACTGGCCTGCAAACCTCTCACCGGAAAGAAAAACAATTACTGAAACATATCAGAATATAATATATTTATTTTAATGAAAACTATTTACTATATCTTGTACTGTATTTTGTAAAGAATTAGAATAATTTTTATCTCAATCAATCAAATTTTAGTAGTCCAAGATCTTCAGACAGGGGGTCCCAGAATATATTTGCATCTATCACGTATAATAAAGGTCTCTTGAAAATAATATTTGCTATTTAAGATTCGCTTTATTATTTAATGTGCTTTATTATATAACAGAGTATTGTTTATGTAACATCAGTAGAATTGATGGTTTGGCGAAAGCTGAAAAATGCTAATATCTTGGTTTATATTGAAAATAGAGAATAAATGTATTTAACAACATTTATAGTACATTTAATTTGAAATAAGATTATGGATATATTTCGAATTTTCGAAAATCCCCCTCTAAACACCCCCCTCCCACTGGTCCGATATCAGCCATTAACGAACTTGATCTTTCTTTTTGCATAAAACGATTAAATATAGAGTTTGGTAACGGTAAAAATAAATTGCAACCGCTAGAAATATATATATATATATATATATATATATATATAATTTTGAATAGACCTTATTTTGGTCATGTCCTAGGTAGGTCGATGGACATTTGAAGGAAAATTATTTCGAAAATCGCGTCGTGAGTTCCTCTTAAGGGAAATCTGTTAAAATGCATAGAACGGCAATTGCTGAAAATCAATACTTTAACAATATTGCATATATAACATTTTACTATCCGACTCATAATAACAGAGATATTTTGAATTTTCAAATTCTCCCCCCCCCTCCTCCTTAACCCACAATTCGAGCCAATAGCAAATACGAGCTTTAGTGTTGCGGTTATGAATATCGAGTATGGTATATATGAGCTGAAGATGTTAACACTGTATTTGGAGTTATCCTCCATAATAGAGAGATCACGGATCCACTCACTATAAATCCTAGCCTAGTCTTGGTATATAACTCCTTTTACCAATGTCGATTCTTCATACTCCCCTTTTTATTTCAACAATAGTCTGAGTGCAGATCCTTGTCTGACTCCTTAACTTGCCTTACCTAATGCTCTCAAACTATCTCACTTTTATTCTTTTTTTAAAGTATGATCCACAGCGAGGAAATTTATAGATGAAAATGGTGCTCAGAATAGAGAGATGCAAGGAAAGTAGAAGTATTTCAGCATTAATAATAGTGCTCACAGCAAGTAGAATACAGTAAGATAATTAAATAAAGCCGAAAAATGTTTGGGCTAAATGTTCTAAAGCACAATTACAGAATATAACCTAAATTAAATATTTTCAGCCATATTTGAAATAAAAATTAGAATTAATAATAATAATAAGCAAATATATCTTTTATTAAGCAGTTTTCACATAAGGAAAATCAGCTATTGAGGTTGTACTCATAGCAGGATTTTCAAAATATTTCTTTGAATTTTTATCAACTTTTAGTTTTCTCTGTCTGTCTGTCTGTCTGTCTGTCTGTCTCTCTCTCTCTCTCTCTCTCTCTCTCTCTCTCTCTCTCTCTCTCTCTCTCTCTCTCTCTCTCTCTCTCTCTCTCTCTCTCTCTCTCTCTCTCTCTCTCTCTCTCTCTCTCTCTCTCTCTGTCTCTCTCTCTCTCTGTCTCTCTCTCTCTCTCTCTCTCTCTCTCTCTCTCTCTCTCTCTCTCTCTCTCTCTCTCTCTCTCTCTCTCTCTCTCTCTCTCTCTACACACACATATATATATATATATATATATATATATATATATAACTTTTTTTGAGCCATAAGATCAGGCCTACTGTGCACAGACAGTATAATAACGAAGATATTTCGAATTTTCGAAATTCCTGCCCTCCCCCCTCCACAAAGTCAGATTTCATCCGTTAACGATCTTTATCTTTCTTTTTACATATAAGGCGTAAATATATCGAGGTTGGTAACGATTAAACAAAAATTGCAACATTTAGAGCGGTAAGAGACAAATATAATTTTGAACGGACCTCATTTTCGCCATCTCCTGTGTAGGATCGATGGAAATTTGAGGAAATTTTTCAATAATTGCGTCATGAATTTAACCTCAATAGCTGATTTTCCCTAAGGGAAATCTGCTGAATTGCATAGCAAAACAATTGTAAAACATCAATAGCTTATCAACAACGGCCCTATAACATTTCCGATCCGACTCCCGAATGACGGAAATGTTTTGAATTTTCGAATTCCCCACCCCCTCTCTAAACCCCCACCCCCTCTCTAAACCCCCACCCCCTCTCTAAACCCCCACCCCCTCTCTAAACCCCCACCCCCTCTCTAAACCCCCACCCCCTCTCTAAACCCCCACCCCCTCTCTAAACCCCCACCCCCTCTCTAAACCCCCCCCCCTCTCTAAACCCCCACCCCCTCTCTAAACCCCCACGCTCTCTCTAAACCCCCACCCCCTCTCTAAACCCCCACCCCCTCTCTAAACCCCCACCCCCTCTCTAAACCCCCACCCCCTCTAAACCCCACCCCCTCTCTAAAACCCCCACCCCCTCTCTAAACCCCCACCCCTCTCTAAACCCCCACCCCTCTCTAAACCCCCACCCCCTCTCTAAACCCCCACCCCCTCTCTAAACCCCCACCCCCTCTCTAAACCCCCCCCCCCTCTCTAAACCCCCACCCCCTCTCTAAACCCCCACCCCCTCTCTAAAACCCCACCCCCTCTCTAAACCCCCACCCCCTGTCGAAACCCCCACCCTCTCTCTAAACCCCCACCCCCTCTATAAACCCCCACCCCCTCTCTAAACCCCCACCCCCACTCTAAACCCCCACCCCCTCTCTAAACTACCCACCCCCTCTCTAAACCCCCACTCTCTCTCTAAACCCCCATCCACTCTATAAACCCCCACCCCCTCTCTAAACCCCCACCCCCTCTCTATACCCCCACCCCCTCTATAAACCCCACCCCCTCTCTAAACCCCACCCCCTCTCTAAACCCCACCCCCCCCTCTCTAAACCCCCCACCCCTCTCTAAACCCCCACCCCCTCTCTAAACCCCCACCCCTCTCTAAACCCCCACCCCCTCTCTAAACCCCACCCCCTCTCTAAACCCCCACCCACTCTATAAACCCCTACCCCCTCTCTAAACCCCCACCCCCTCTCTAAACCCCACCCCCTCTCTAAACCCCCACCCCCTCTCTAAACCCCCACCCCCAATCAAAACCCCCAAACCCGCATTAAACCCCACCCCCTCTCTAAACCCCCACCCCCTCTCTAAACCCCCACCCTCTCTAAACCCCCACCCCTCTCTAAACCCCCACTCACTCTCTAAACCCCCACCCCCTCTCTAAACCCCCACCCCCTCTCTAAACCCCCACTCCCTCTTTAAACCCCACCCCCTCTCTAAACCCCCACTTACCCACACCCAATTTCGACCTATGCAAATACGATCTTTAGTGTTGAAATAAACGGCTAAATATGACATAGATGAAATAAACATTTTCTAAAATCGCATCATGAATACGAGCTCAATAGCTGATTTCTCTTAAGAGACGTCTGCTAAAACGATATAGAGAAACATAACATGCCGATAAAGTGAAATGTTTTGTTGCCTTAGCTTATTGGAGAGGTCGTGACGGATGGAATGGATCATCAAACTGTCCAATAAGCAGAAAGGAAATGGCCGGAAAAGGCTTTCACCGTCCTCCAAAATACAGCCATAAATGCTCACGAACTGCAGAAAACATTATAGAAAGCCAGTGCTTGTTCCTCAGCAAGGCTATTTTTCTTTAATTTGAGTTACAAGACTGAAAGCCCCATTCCGCCATAGGAATGATAAAGTTTAAACAAGGGCTGAAAGACATGAGGGATCGTAGTTGCCTGAAGAAAGGGCGAGATCGGAAATTGTAACGCGGAATTGCAGAAAGTCTACATGCTAAGAACAAATTAATTAAATTCCTGCCCGAGCAAACTTGCTTTCAAGCCATGTTTTCTCTGAAGATCAAACTTCAACACCAAGCAAATGTCATCTATGTGCATAAGGAAATAGAGACCCTTTCTGTCGGGGAAAATTATTTCACCTTCAAAGACTTAAAATAAATATCAAAATGTAATTCTATTTAATATTTCGCTTTAAATGATTATTGCTAAAACACATAAACAATTATATTTAAATAATTAAACACATTTTCACATGATGCACAAGTCATTGCCATGGAACGATTAGTCTCATGGCTAATTCTTCTAATATCATCTTTTCTTTTAAAAAAAAAAATGTAAATTCCTATATATATATATATATATATATATATATATATATATATATATATATATATATATATATATAGTGAGCTTTTATTATTGAAGAACGTTTTTTGAGCCATAAAGTCAGAAAATAGAACTCTTTCTTCAGATCATGTTATAGTAAACGAAATTTTTTGAATGTCTCCATCGCTATTTCGATTAGGTCCTTCAAACGCTTTATCACCTGTTATTAAATAGTAAGCATACCTATTTCTTCAAGATCCTTTAAGCATTGTAACGCTTAGTATCAAATAGTAAGCATACCTATTTCTTCAAGATCCTTTAAGCATTGTAACGCTTAGTATCAAATAGTAAGCATACCTATTTCTTCAAGATCCTTTAAGCATTGTAACGCTTAGTATCAAATAGTAAGCATACCTATTTCTTCAAGATCCTTTAAGCATTGTGACGCTTAGTATCAAATAGTAAGCATGTCTATTTCTTCAAGATCCTTTAAGCATTGTAACGCTTAGTATCAAATAGTAAGCATACCTATTTCTTCAAGATCCTTTAAGCATTGTAACGCTTAGTATCAAATAGTAAGCATACCTATTTCTTCAAGATCCTTTAAGCATTGTAACGCTTAGTATCAAATAGTAAGCATGTCTATTTCTTCAAGATCCTTTAAGCATTGTAACGCTTAGTATCAAATAGTAAGCATACCTATTTCTTCAAGATCCTTTAAGCATTGTAACGCTTAGTATCAAATAGTAAGCATACCTATTTCTTCAAGATCCTTTAAGCATTGTAACGCTTAGTATCAAATAGTAAGCATACCTATTTCTTCAAGATCCTTTAAGCATTGTAACGCTTAGTATCAAATAGTAAGCATACCTATTTCTTCAAGATCCTTTAAGCATTGTAACGCTTAGTATCAAATAGTAAGCATACCTATTTCTTCAAGATCCGTTAAGCATTGTGACGCTTAGTATCAAATAGTAAGCATGTCTATTTCTTCAAGATCCTTTAAGCATTGTAACGCTTAGTATCAAATAGTAAGCATACCTATTTCTTCAAGATCCTTTAAGCATTGTGACGCTTAGTATCAAATAGTAAGCATACCTATTTCTTCAAGATCCTTTAAGCATTGTAACGCTTAGTATCAAATAGTAAGCATGCCTATTTCTTCAAGATCCTTTAAGCATTGTAACGCTTAGTATCAAATAGTAAGCATACCTATTTCTTCAAGATCCTTTAAGCATTGTAACGCTTAGTATCAAATAGTAAGCATACCTATTTCTTCAAGATCCTTTAAGCATTGTGACGCTTAGTATCAAATAGTAAGCATACCTATTTCTTCAAGATCCTTTAAGCATTGTAACGCTTAGTATCAAATAGTAAGCATACCTATTTCTTCAAGATCCTTTAAGCATTGTAACGCTTAGTATCAAATAGTAAGCATACCTATTTCTTCAAGATCCTTTAAGCATTGTAACGCTTAGTATCAAATAGTAAGCATACCTATTTCTTCAAGATCCTTTAAGCATTGTAACGCTTAGTATCAAATAGTAAGCATACCTATTTCTTCAAGATCCTTTAAGCATTGTAACGCTTAGTATCAAATAGTAAGCATACCTATTTCTTCAAGATCCTTTAAGCATTGTAACGCTTAGTATCAAATAGTAAGCATACCTATTTCTTCAAGATCCTTTAAGCATTGTAACGCTTAGTATCAAATAGTAAGCATACCTATTTCTTCAAGATCCTTTAAGCATTGTAACGCTTAGTATCAAATAGTAAGCATACCTATTTCTTCAAGATCCTTTAAGCATTGTAACGCTTAGTATCAAATAGTAAGCATACCTATTTCTTCAAGATCCTTTAAGCATTGTAACGCTTAGTATCAAATAGTAAGCATACCTATTTCTTCAAGATCCTTTAAGCATTGTAACGCTTAGTATCAAATAGTAAGCATACCTATTTCTTCAAGATCCTTTAAGCATTGTAACGCTTAGTATCAAATAGTAAGCATACCTATTTCTTCAAGATCCTTTAAGCATTGTAACGCTTAGTATCAAATAGTAAGCATACCTATTTCTTCAAGATCCTTTAAGCATTGTAACGCTTAGTATCAAATAGTAAGCATACCTATTTCTTCAAGATCCTTTAAGCATTGTAACGCTTAGTATCAAATAGTAAGCATACCTATTTCTTCAAGATCCTTTAAGCACTGTAACGCTTGGTATCAGATAGTAAGCATGCCTATTTGTTAAAGACACTTGGTATCAAGTGGTCATTCATTTGAGGTCTCAAGCTAGTTAGCTAGCCAAAAGTAAGCTTATGGTATTTGTTCCATTTTCACTTAACAGCTCACTATATTTACATGTCAAATGGTTTCCCTCAAAATGTTTTGCCACAAATTGTAAATTTATTATTTTTGCCCTACCTGTGAGTTACTTAAGACATGAAATAATCTATGAGGCTCACATGGGTAACCTAATTCTCTGCCTGCAAATAGTACTTGAATTATATGTCATGTTAAGGTAATGTTACTCTATTTTCTTTATATATGATTCTGTTATAATATTCGATCTATTTTCTGAACATCATATTGAGTTTGTAAATGTATATTTAAAATGTTACTGTGTTCCTTTATAAAATAAATTTGAATACTGCTTTATTATATTTTATTTTAACAGAATATTATAGCCTCAAATATTTTAGCAGATTTCCCTTAAGGGAAATCAGCTATTGAGGTCGTACTCATGATGCGAGTTTCGAAAAATTTCTTCAAATGTTCATCGATCCTACCCAGGAGATGATGAAAATGAGGTCGGTTCAAAATTATATATATATATATATATATATATATATATATATATATATATATATATATATTTGTCTGTTAACGCTCTAGCGGTCGCAATGTTTGTTTGATCTTTACGAAACTCGGGATTTAATCGTTTTATGTAAAAAGAAAGATCAAGTTCGTTAATGGCTGAAATCGGACCAGTGGGAGGGGGGGTTTAGAGGGGGGATTTTTGAAAATTCAAAATATCTCCGTTATTAACCGTCGGATCGAAAAATTGTATAGAGTAAATCTTATTGCAAATTAAATTTACTATAAATATTGTTCTATACATTTTTCTGTATCTTGAATATTAACCGAGATATTTGCATTTGTATTCTGCGTGTGGTCACCAGTAGGCTATGTTCGGACTTTCCGCCGAGAGCTCTGGCGGCCGTTTCTATAACTATTCGTCCCTCGTTAATAGGTTTAGAGGTAAGGTTAACTGTTTTTTGGGGCTAGAAACTACTGGGTTATTACGCCCTAAATAATGTTTATGTTTAGAGGTTTCTTACTACTACAGTTGTTATTCGGCAGATTTCTCTATTGTAAAACTTCTCATGGGAAATCTGCTTAGTTTACGCAGCCCCTGCGTGACGGACTTTATTTATTTTTGTATTTTAAATACTGGTGAAGTATTATTTTAAAGATCTCTGAATTATTTTATTTCTTAATGTGAATATTGATATACTCTAGTAGTTGGTTTTACTGTTGATCCGAATTATTTCTATTAACATACAACTGTCGTACTTGATCTCTTTATGGAGCATAAACTTGTTTCATCTTTTTTTTAAACATTATATTAAAGTAGTATACCATTTTTGCAGAAAAAAGGTTTGCTTTACTCATAAATAAAAAGATTGTTTGGGAATTTTATGTAGCCAAAAACTGAGTATTGTTAAAAATGTCCAGATGCGTTTTCAGCATTTTTGGAAATACAATGGCTCTCTAAGCAATTTTTTCCCCGCTATTATATTACACTGTTAAGGTACTGATGAAACTTAGATTAAAAGTTACCATAATTTTTGTTTAGAAAATTCATTTAACAAAAGTATTAATCCTAGTCAGATATTTCGAATTTTTAAAATTCTACACCTCTAACCCCCCCCCCCTTTTTTGTACGATTAAAGTCATTAACGAACTTGATCTTTCATTTTACATAAAACGACTAAATATCGAGTTTGGTAACGATCAAACGAAAATAACGACCGCTAGAGCGATAACAGATAGATATATACAATAGATCTCTCTCTCTCTCTCTCTCTCTCTCTCTCTCTCTCTCTCTCTCTATATATATATATATATGCAGTTTTGAACGGAGCTCATTTTTGGCTTCTACCAGATAGGCTCGATGGACATTTAAAGTAAAATTTCGAAAATTGCATCATGAGTACGACCTCAATAGCTGATTTACCTTAAGGGAAATCTGCTAATAACAGGATAAACACATTTACCAGAAGGAAGTGTCCCTGGAAAGAACAACATTATGGGAAAACCAAAGAACCGATAGAAGAATGGAGAGTAGATACCTTTTTTTGAAAAGAGCGTTAGAGAAAACTTGCTTGTGCAACGCTTGCTCCCGTGCGACTGCGGATCATCTCCTATAACTAATTTTGAGAGAGAGTTATCGCAGCTTGGCTACCATGACGCGATCTTCAAAACATTTCTTCAAATGTCCATCAATCCTACCCAGGAGATGACGAAAATGAGGTCCGTTCAAAACTATATATATATTTGCCTGTTAACATTTTAGCGGTCGCAATTTTTTTTTTAATCGTCACCAAACTCGGCATTTAATCGTTTTATGTAACAAGGAAGATCAGTTCGTTAACGGCTGAAATCAGACCAGTGTGTGGAGGGGGTTTTAGAGGGGGGAATTTTGAAAATTCGAAATATCTCCGTTACTATACGTCGGATCAAAAAATTGTTTATGACCAACCTTATTGCGAATTAAATTTACTATAAATATTATTACGTACTATCATTTTCTATCTTGAATATTAACCGAGATATTTGCATTTTTATTGACTGTAACGGTCGAGCTATGGTCGCTGCTCATCGTTCCCGCGGAAAGCTAGTTCGGCCGTTTCCGTAACTTTTCGGCACTCGCATGGAGATTTTCCTATTGTATAACTTCACGTGGGAAATCTGCTTAGCTTACGCAGCCCCTGCGTGACGGATTTTTGTTTAAGTTCCAGTTTCCATTCCCGATTTTATCTAGGTTAATATAGAGTGTTTTAAGTCTTCTGTAACACGTCCCCTCTCTCCACCACCTTCTACTCATCGGTTTTTTTTATTACATAGAAATAGAGACTATGTGGTGAGAGTTTAGAATGTCCATGTGCAATACTTGCATATTGGATATCTGCTTAGCTTAGCAGCCCCTGCTTTTTCTGTATCAAATGCTCATAAAGCTAGCCTTCTTTTGAGTGAAAGCAACTCCATTTGTAAGACAACTCTAGAGTGACAGTCATAAAATCTGGCTCGCTCTGAAATTATGTTAATTTGACCTGTTGATTGTAGCTTATGTCATAAACTCTTCCTTGTTGGTCTGCATTCGACCATATGTGCAAGAGAAAGCTTTCTAGAAGAATAGTAGCTGATTGGAGGTAATTTGGCCAGGTTTGAATGGAATTCGGTTCATCTTAATCAATTCATCGCCATCAGCACAATAGCAGCCACCATCTGTTCTCTGTGGGCTTCCATTCTGCCCAGTTATCTATTGTGGAATGCCTCCAAAAAAAGGATCATTCAAGATTTTTTTTCTCTATTTCTCGTGAAACCAATTTCGAATGTCGTTCTAAAAACACAAACTGCATTAAGTACTTTTAGCAGATTTCCCTTAAGGGAAATCAGCTATTGAGGTTGTACTCATGACGGAATTTTCGAAATTTTTCTTCAAATGTCCATCGATCCTACCTAGTAGATGACGAAAATGAGGTCCGTTCAAAACTGTATATATATATATATATATATATATATATATATATATATATATATATATATATATATAAAGATCTATCTATCTATATATTTGTCTGTTACCGCTCTAGAGGTCGCAATTTTCGTTTGATCGTTACCAAACTCGATGTTTAGTCGTTTTATGTAAAAAGAAAGATCAAGTTACGGCTGAAATCGGACCAGAGGGAGGGGGGGATTTAGAGGGGAGGACTTTCGAAAATTCAAAATATCTCTGTTACTATACGTCTCATCGAAAACTTGTACAGATACAATCTTGTTGCAAATTAAATACACTATAAATATTGGTATATTTTTATTCGCCAATCTTGAATATTAACCGAGATATTTACATTTTTATTAAATTTGCCGATAACGGAATTTTGAATTTCCCGCCAAAGCTAGTTCGGGCCCTTTGCCGTAACAGTTGGGTTCTCGTATGGAGATTTCTCTATTGTATAATTTCACATGGGAAATCTGCTTAGTTTACGCAGCCCCTGCGTGACGGACTTTTTTTTTTCTTAGGAGGAAGATGAGCTTTAATGCTCACTTAATCTTGAGGTGGCTCGAATGCATTCTGTCAATTCAGACTAAAGACAGTTAACTAGGTAGGTTACTTCAGCAACTAAAATAGTCCCAAAGGGAAAAAAATAAATAAATACAGCTCCGTCACGAATGGCCTGCATAAACTAGCAAGTTTCCTACGGGATGGAATGACACGCTAATCGGACACGGGTAATATCGAGTATGGTATAGTTCAAATAAACATTTTCGAAACAAGAACGTAAATACTTATTTGATGACGCTATCGCACAAAGAATTAGCATCTCACTTGCATAATAAAGGTCTCTCGAAAGTAATATTTGTTATTTAAGCTTAGAATAAAGTGGTTCATGGTATAACGGCTAATTGTTTTGGGTTCCGAAGGCTGCAAATGGAAAAATCAGGATATCTCGGTCATAATGAGAAATATATTTATACATATATTTCTCATTGCTACCAAGATATTTGGATTTTTCCATTTTCAGCCTTCAAAATCCAATAAAACAATTATACATTTATACATTATAGTTGCAATAAGATAGGTTCCATACACTTTTTCGATCCACAGCAAAAATAAAGGAGATATTAAGAAATTTCAAAATTACCCCGTCTAAACGCGCTCCACTCCCCCCCCCCAACGCAACTTCCACAGGTCAGATTTTAACCATTAGCGAAATCGATCTGTAGTTTTACATAAAACGTTTTTAAATATCAAGTTTGTTGCCATCAAACAAAAATTGTGATCGCGAAATATATATATATATTTTTTGTTAAGTTTTTATTACCAAAACCAGTAATAAACGTTTATAACAAGAGTTCTTTTGGATTGCAAAATTAAATACTCGCAAGTTTCACAGTTTTTATCACTGCACAATTTATTTCACAATGCACAATGTAGTGTACTTGTTAATTATTCTTAATTACTACTCACAGTATACACTGATAGCGTCACTCAGATTACACAGTCCAATAATTCACTCACGGTCACTGAAATTCACAGAAAGACGGCACTGCACTGTCCTTTTAGTCGCACTGTAGCACCGATGTGAACATCAAGCCGGTGAGGATAAAACTTACTCGCTCGCGGCTGGGCTCTTCTTTATATAGCTTGTCAGCATACATCAAAGGGGAATTGTCTGGACTCTTCGACGTCTGGATGGAAGGTACTGGTAGGAGGTAAAATATTCTGTCGGCTTCTTTGATCTATATCGCACTTCCCAAATACGCGACTCTCTGCTAACCCTTAATTTTCACAACAATGTATATATATATATATATATATATATATATATATATATATATATATATATATATATGTGTGTGTGTGTGTGTGTGTATATATATATATATATATATATACACATACATGCACATATATAATTTTGATCGGACCTCATTAGCAGATTTCCCTTAAGGGAAATCAGCTATTGAGGTCGTACTCATGACGGAATTTTCGAAATTTTTCTTCGATCCTACCTTGGGGATGACGAAAATGAGGTCCGTTCAAAGCTGTATATATACATATATATATATATATATATATATATATATATATATATATATATATATATATATATATATTTGTCTGTTACCGCTCTAGCGGTCGCAATTTTAGTTTTGATCGTTACCAAACTTCATATTTAAGTGTTTTACGTAAAAAGGAGAATCAAGTTCGTTAATGGCTGAAATCGGACCATTGGGAGGGGGGGGGTTTAGAGGGGGGATTTTTGAAATTTCAACATATCTCCGTTATTATGCGTCGGATCAAAAAATTGTATAAAATCAATCTTTTTGTAAAATAAATTTACTATAAATATTATTCTATACATTTATTCTGTATCTTGAATACTACCCGAGATATTTGCATTTGTATTGTGTGTATGGTCCGACGGAACCCCGCCATGTTCCGGACTCTCCGCACAGAGCTCTGGTGGCCGTTTCCAGAACTATTCGTCCCTCGTGAATAGGTTTAGAGATCCCTTCCTACTACAGCTGTTTATTAGGCAGATTTCTCTATTGTAAAACTTCTAGTGAGAAATCTGCTTAGTTTACGCAGCCCCTGCGTGACGGACTTTTTTTTATCATCTGCTAGGTAGGATGAATAGACATTTGAGGACGTTTTCGAAAATTGCATCATGAGTGCAACCTGAATAACAGATTTTCCTTAACGGAAATCTGTTAAAATGAAAATAAGCGGTTATTTATTCGAAATTAACAACTTTTTATTCAAACCTATCTTCATCTTCAAATTACGATGTATTTTAAACCTTATAGCTCAAAATACTATCTGTGTAGCTGGACTTCGATATTATACTTCTATACTTTTTCATCGTATTCGTAATTGGGAGATTGGGGGGGGGGGTTGAAGGGGAGAATTTCGAAAATTCAAAATATCTCCGTTGTTATGCGTCGTATCGAAACATTTCAAAGAATCAATCTTATTGCACATTAAATGTACTATAAATATTGTTATATACATTTATTCTCTATCTTGAATAGTAACCGAGATATTTGTATTTTTATGAAATCAGGACGAGTGACTCCCCCCAAAAGCCTAGTTCGGCCGTTTCCTTAATGGTCGGCTCTCTTGAAATTTCTCTATTGAAAATTTCACGTGGGGAATCTGCTTAGTTTACGCAGCCCCTGCGTGACGCGCTTTTTTTTTGTTTTCGGCCTTAATAAACTCCCATCGCTACTTTTAAATTTAGGATATCGTCAATATTCTTGACTTGGACATGGGTCTTCGACTCAGAATCTGCATTTCCAGATTATTCAGAATCATGAACCCTCTTGCACAGCAGAATGCTCTTTCTTAAATCCTCTTGTTGTCTGTTGGTTAAGATGTTATGTGCTATTTTCCCATTTAGGGCTTTTACGGCGTGTTTACCAAGCTGCATTGTGTTAGGACAAACAGCAACACGATCTGACATTATCTGAAGAGTCTCTCCTACTTATAATGCTGAGTCGGAGATGAGTTGACAACCCTTGTAGAGTGTGGCAACATCTTTATTGTGCCTCGAGTCACGACGATTTAACAGGTGTTCACATTTAACTCCAAAGTAGTATCGGCCACTAAAGTGCTAATGGCTTTTAGTATTGTAAATTATGATTCTATCTTTATTCCAGGCGTCAAGGAATCGTAATAATCGTTGGCTTGTGCAATCTGCAATACTTCATCATCAGGTGCTTCTTAGAATAAAGTCTGGTTTTAGCAGATTTCAATTAAGGGAAATCAGCTATTGAGGTCATACTCGTGACGCGATTTTTGTAGAAGATCCAAAAAAAAAACCATAGATCCTACCCAGGGGATGACGAAACTGATTTCTTTTCAAAAGTGTATATATTTATATATACACACACACACACATATATGTCTGTTAACGCTCTTGCGGTCGACATTTTTTTTGGTCCTCACGGAACTTGATATCTAAACGTATTATTTAAAACTAAATATAGAAGATGTCCAATTTCAGCCGTAAAACGAACTTGATCTTTATGTTGCATAAAAAATCAAGTTTGGCAACTATCAAACAAAAATTACGACTGCTAGTCCCCCTTAACAAATGTATAAATTTATATATATATATATATATATATATATATATATACATATACACACACACATACATACATACTTAAAATCTTAAATATACATATCTATGTATATAAAGTATATGCATATGGATGACAGGCATAGTTAAGGAAATTTCCAATGTCTGAAAGAAAACGAAAAAAATGCGATAAATGCTAAAAAGCTGCGAAGTAGGATTGTCAATGCGATAAAAGGGAATGATTACGTGAGCTAGGTCGTGGAGTAACGTAATACTGTGAGCTGAGGCAGCCTGACCTCTGAAGGACGTCTGTCTCTCTCTCTTGCCTTTCAGCTCCATTCCAGATCTGAACCTATACAACTCTGGGGTAAAACAGTCTGTCACGCAGGGGCTGCGTAAACTAAGCGGATTTCGCACCTGTTGCTATAACACACTTGATCTCATCTCCACCTCTCACCGGAAAGCAAAACAATTACTATAATATATCAGAATATAGCGTATTAATTGTATAGAAAAATATTTACTATATCTAGTACTGTATATTATAACGAATCAGAATAAATTTTAACCCAATCAAATAACCCCCCAGTCCATGTTGAAGCTTTATAAAGAAACAAGAAGAGCATACGAAGGAAAAATAAATGCAGAAAAAAAAAGCTTCGTGGCGAAAGTTCGTGAGTGAATCGACAGCGAATGGGCCTTGGGGGCTTGCATACAGAGCAATTAAACCCCAAGCGTCAGGTATTCCAGCCACGCCCGCCATAATAAGCAGAGGCCTATACCCCACAGACCTGAGGAGTGCGAGTATAAACTTCCTCAGAGAAATTCTGGGTGAAGACAGTGTCGTACAGGACTCAGAGCGGCACAAGAAATTAAGAAGGCTGGCCAGATTGCCACCAGGCACTGAATTGGCTCCAGACTGGGATGAGCTAGATGTGGAGATGGCAGTCTCGGCAATGAATAAACGCGGAGCACCTGGAGGGGATCTGCGTGAGGCTAGTAAAAGAGGCAATGCCAGTAATAGGCAAACAACTGACCAAACTAATGAACGCCTTGCCATAGGACATTTCCCGGACATCTGGAAGAAAGCAGCCGTCGATGTTTTCAAGAAGAAGTGGCCTCGCGACCTAAGCATAGCTGCGAGTTACAGTTGCTGCCGGTGCTTGGCAAGGTGCTGGAGTCACTGATTAAAACAAGAATTGCGACAGAAGACAGTGATGAGTGAG
Source organism: Riptortus pedestris (assembly GCA_019009955.1). Classification (NCBI taxonomy): domain Eukaryota; kingdom Metazoa; phylum Arthropoda; class Insecta; order Hemiptera; family Alydidae; genus Riptortus; species Riptortus pedestris. The sequence goes on from CM032232.1 coordinate 2,370,092, forward strand.
AGCCGAAATACTCCATCGCCATCTTTATCGACATTGCAGGAGCTTATGACAACGCGTGGTGGCAGCGAGTTATGGAAGCAGTCCAGTAACATCCATGCCCTCATCAGCTGCTTTCTGCAAAACAGGACGGCCTACCTTAGAGATGGTGGAGGACCAGAGGCAGAGGCGGGTTAGTAATGGATGCCCGCAAGGCTCAGTGTTAGGAACTCCTCTGTGGATAATTAAAATAGACGGACTACTAAAAATGTTGGCGGCCCAAGGGTTGAGAGTAGTCGCATGCATCGATGACGTTGCCATCACAATAAGAGGGAGCTCGCGAGCAAGCATCGCAGAACAAGGAAATGAAGCAATGAGGATGACAAGAGACTGGCTGAAAGAGGCAAGACTATCGATAGCTGTCGAGAAGACAAGTGCCATCTTTATGAGAGGCAGCTTCGAAAATAGGCACCCTCTTAGAATAAGAATAGGCGACGGTTGGGTGAAATTCCCAGAAGTGGTGACCTATCTGGGAATTAGCTTGGGTGAACACCGGAACCCTGCAGCCCACATAGATATGCTGCAGATGAAGACTAACAGGCTCATCAACCTAATCCAGAGAATGTCCGGAGTTCAATTTCAGACCTTCCAGGCTTTGTGAGTACCGTCACCTATGCTATTACTGCATGGGGACCGCTATTAAAAAAGGGGCATATCGCAGCATTGAATAAGGTCCAGCGGTAAGTTCTGATTAGGATCGCCAAGGCCTATCGCAGAGTGTCATATGAGGATGTCCAAATACTCGCCGGAACTGCACCAATAGACTTGTTGATTCAAGGGAAAATTGCCGAAAGATGCGCGATTAAAGGATGGCCTTTACCTCGCATTACGCCGAGAATACTGACAGAATCAGTCAATATTGACCAGGGCGTTAGAGATAGTGCGAAGCAAATAAAAGAAGCAGCGCCGAATCATGTATTTGCCGAATGGGAAAGAAGATGGCAAACAAAAACTAGAGGCCAAACGACTAAGAACTACTTCCCAACCTGCTAGAGTTGCTTGCAGCTGACTGGCTCCTGACTACTGGTCCAGTCAAATGCTGACTTGACATGACAATTTCGCGAGTTATTTGCACAAATATAAAAGGAGAAACACTCCAATATGTTCCTGCGGAAAGAACGAGGGAACAGCGTTGCATGTTCTCGCTAGTTGTCCGAAATATGATTCGGCAAGAATCCAGTTAATGAGAGCAGGATATAATTATTCACCGGCCAACCTGCGGATATGGTCAGCAACAGGAAAACACAACAGCATTTCAAAGATTCATACAGGAATGGAAGAACATGTCACATTAAGTAAAAAAGTAATAAATTCGAATTAATGTAACCCTTTTCCCCAAGCGACGAGAAAGTGGCAATGACACAACTAGTGCCATGAGCCACATAAAAAAAAAACAAATAAAATTCCTCTAAGGGAAATCTGCTATTGAGGTCGTACTCATGACGCGATTTTTGAAAATTTTCTTCAAATGTCCATCGATCCCACCCAGGAGATGACAAAAATGAGGTCCGTTAAAAAATGTATATATATATATATATATATATATTTTCAAGAGACCACACCAAAAATTGTATTCAAGAGACCTTTATTATACAAAGTACATGCAAATATATCCTGGTGACCCCCCCCCCTCCCTCCGACTCAAGGTTTTGGACTACTAAAGTTTGATTGATTGAGATAACAATTATTTTGACTCATTATTAATTACAGTACTAGATATAGTAAATAGTTCTCAATAAAATTAATATGTTATATTCTGATATATTTCAGTAATTGTTTTTCTTTCCGGTGTGAGGCGTGCAGACCCGTTTGTTTACATTTCTAACCTAACGCTTCCTGTCGGCAGGTTATTGAAATTGGATGAAACAGTTCTTATTTCCGTTTGTATTTATTCACGGTGGTGTTGTGTTACCAGTATGTAGATTTATCTATTACTAAACTTCACCAGGGAAATCTGCTTAGTTTACGCAGCTCATGCGAGACGGACTTTTATTATATAACAGATTATTGTTTATGGAACACTTAGGTAAAAGTGGGGGTTTGCTGAAGTCTAATTATTCAATCAGTATACCTGTGTATGTTAATGTATTTAATACGCATCTATAGAGAGAGAGAATGAGGTGTATATACTCATCAACAAACTTGGTGATTTGATTTTTAAAAATGTTTACCTCTTATTATGAGGTGAAGAATGAATACTTTCCGAAAATTATTCAATGAAGATCAGTCGCTTGGTTTAAATGAGTTATCAATTTTCCCTAATTGTTTACTATATAATGTATATTTATAAATATGTCATTTGCGGTATATAACGCACTCTAAACTTAAATAGGTTTACACTTATTTAAATAGCTACTTACTAGTTTAATATGAATTATAATCTTAGTGTTATTACCGTCAACCTTAATAAATGCCAACCTTGGTATTCAAATGCAATTATCATTATTAAATTTGTGGTTTTGGGTTAAATGATGCTCATTTTTAGTAGATATCCCTTGATACATGACTCAAAATATTTCAAATGTCCATCGATCCTACCTAGTTGATGACGAAAATGAGGTCCGTACAATTTTTGTTTTATATATATATATATATATATATATATATATATATATATATATATATATATATATATATATTATTTTTTATTTATTTCCTTCCTGAAGTAAGCCTACAGGAAGGGAGTTTATTAGCCACACCTCCCGTACAATAATTAGTACATAATGTGTGGTTGATACATAAAATTTGTTATAACTATGAATAAAATAAAATATTTGCACAAGAAAATTATTTACAATCGAAAGAAAAAAAAAAAGAAAAAGAAAAACAAATTTTGAATTCATTGATGTTATAATTAATTTAACTGTATTTCAGTTTTACCACGGGGCGCACGTGGGAAATCTACTTAGTGTATGCATCCCCTGCATGACGGACTTTTTATTGGTAGAACATTTGAGGGGGTGGGTTGTGTAGGTTTTGGTTGTCGGAAGAAAAGTTAACTGAATAAAAACGTTCAGGCTCAGAGCTGTACATTTTTATAATATAAGTAAAATGTTTTACAAATAAAGTGGTTTAAGAATGACACTGTTTACTTAGTAGTTTGTTGGTTAGTAAATACATTCATGAACACCACTGAAAAATTCCATAGAAATAAGATATTCTACAGAGTAGTATCAAGAATTTTTGTCCCCGTCAGAAATGCATGAAAGATGTTAATAATATACTTAAATAACGTCCTGTGGAATGATTGTTGAGACACTCTGAATTGAAAATGAACTACAGAGAATGTTGACAGTTTAAGCGCTGGCATTAAGTGGCGACCTCTGTGGTAATTAGTACTATTAAGCTTTACGTCTGAAGCAACTTTTTAATGAAGTCACTCTCTTCAAAATGGTTGTCACTCGACGGAGAGATCTGCTCAGGCGGAACAGAGTCATTTATTACTAATGGCATTGTCTTACATTTGCTTAGGAACAAATTTTTTTGGCGGGTATGCAAATGGTGGAGAAAGGAAAATAAAGGGGTAAATAATTTTAATGAGAAATTTATTTAGTTATTATAATTGTTAAATTACACAAGATCAACAATAATAAAAAAGTCCGTCACGGAGGGGCTGCGTAAACTAAGCAAATTTCCCACGTGACGTTTTACATTAGAGAAATCTGCATACTAGTAACAGTAGCAGTAACGAGTCTGTAAACCAATTTCACGAGGGGCGAACAGTTTCAGAAACGGCCGAACTAGCTTTCGGCGGATACTCACGAATAGACCCGACATCAGCCGATCTCATCTCGTCCGTTAACCGCACACACTTAATAAAAATGCAAATATCTCGGTTAATATTCAAGATAGAGAATAAATGTATATACAATATGTATAGTAAATTTAATTTGCAATAAGATTGACTCCAAACAATTTTTCCATCTGATGTATAGTAACGGAGATATCCCCCCTTCCCAATGGTCCGATTTCAGCTATTAACATGATCTTTCTTTTTACATAACATTTACTGAGTTTGGTAACGATTAAAAAAGAATGCGACCGCTAGAGTCTTAACAGATATATATATTGTGTTTTGAACGGATCTCATTTTTGTCATCTCCTGGGTAGGATCGATGGACATTTAAAGAAATTTTTCGAATTTTATCCACTATGAACGTAATTGAGGCAAGTGCGACCTCAATAGCCGATTTCCCTTAATTTCTACAAAAATATGTATGATTTGTCTACCTTACGTCGCATTTAGATTTATGCAAAATAGAACGAAAATAGAAATAGTTCTTTGCAGGTTAGTGTTAAAAGTTGAATTGAAGATAAAGTAGTAACAACAAAGGTCTGTTTGGTAACTTTCTAACCTGTTAAATTGTTCTTAAATCAGCGTATTTTGTAAACTCATTATGAACAGTAGAAGAAGAAAATGTTCAAGTTAAGCTAGCTGTATCTAATTAGGTTAGCAGTAAATCTCGGGAAGGGAGAACAACTGGGCAGGACAGAGCCTGGGTAAGTTGGAAGATGCAGAGGGAGACAGTTAACAGTAGTTAGAGCTGTTTTACTTTCATTAGGGGCTGGTGTCGCTGGTTTTAGGATTAGTTTTACCATTGTCCAAGAGTTATGTATCTTATAATTCCCTCTCTTTCCCTTCTAACCACAACCTCAACTCCCAATCGTAACGGAAGTCTATCGCCATTCGTCCTTTGTAATTTGCAGACCGTCTAGCTTTATCTAGTAGAGACATAGACTTATTCTACAGCGAATAATGCATTTGCCATCTGGTCTTAACAGAAGGAACTTATTGACTTCCATTAGTGGTATAGCGTAGAGACTTATAGCTCCCACCAGGTTCTAGCAGAAGTAACTTATTGACTTCCATTTGTGGTCTAGCAGTAGAGACTTATAGCCCCCACCACGTTCTAGCAGAAGTAGCTTATTGACTTCCATTAGTGGTCTAGCGTAGAGACTTATAGCTCCCACCAGGTTCTAGCAGATGTAATTTCTTGACTTCCATTGGTGGTCTAGTAGTAGAGACTTACAGGCTTCCACCTGGTTCTGGCAGAAGCAACTTATTGACTTCCATGGGTAGTCTAGCAGTAGAGACTAATAGCCCCACCAGGTTCTAGCAGATGTAATTTCTTGACTTTGATCTAGCAGTTTATAGACTTCTATCGGATTCGTCAACAGCAATTTGTAGGCTTCTACGAGCTTTGTCAACAGCAGTTTATAGACTTCTACCCGCTCCGTCAACAGCAATTTACAGACTTGTACCGGCTCGGTCAACAGCAGTTTATAGACTTCTACCCGCTCCGTCAACAGCAATTTATAGACTTGTACCGTATCTGTCAACAGCAGTTTATAGACTTCTACCCGCTCCGTCAACAGCAATTTACAGACTTGTACCGGCTCGGTCAACAGCAGTTTATAGACTGCTCCCCTCTCAGTCAACAGCAGTTTATAGACTTGTACCCGCTCAGTCAACAGCAATTTATAGACTTGTACAGTATCTGTCAACAGCAGTTTATAGACTTCTACCCGCTCCGTCAACAGCAATTTATAGACTTGTACCGTATCTGTCAACAGCAGTTTATAGACTTCTACCCGCTCCGTCAACAGCAGTTTATTGTCTTCTACCAGCTCTGTCAACAGCAGTTTATTGTCTTCTACCAGCTCCGTCAACAGCAGTTTATTGTCTTCTACCAGCTCTGTCAACAGCAATTTATAGACTTTTACGGGTTCTGTCAACAGCCATTTATAGACTTCTACCGGCTCGGTCAACAGCAGTATATAGACTTCTACCCGTTCCGTCAACAGCAGTTTATAGATTTCTACCCGCTCCGTCAACAGCAGTTTATAGAATTCTACCCGTTCCGTCAACAGCAGTTTTAATCAACACAGCAGTTTATGGACTCTCCTTAACAGGGCTTTTTTATAGTCTTCCAACTCTTTATGATCTTCCGTCTGCAGTGATTTTATGGTATACAGTTCATAGTGGTTCTATCAGCTGCTCCGTTTTAGTAGAAGAGATATCACTTTCCTAAAAATGATCCTTAGGAATTATTGCCATGGTTTCACTGATATTGTGATACGTCTTTCCATTGTGCTTGAAATATGTATCGTGTCATTCTTTCTCTCTATTCTTAATTCCATTCTAGGTTCTACACCCATCGAATAATCTGGGTTACTTCCACCATCTTCTTGGGACATTCTTCATGGTTCTTGTCGAAGCTTCTCAGATTGAGAGCATTGGATCTGGAAATCGCCCTCCTTTAAATAATTATTGTACAATATTTGCCTGTGACCTCCGTTTTTATTCCTTCTGGCGAACTGTATCATCTTCTGGGACACCTTGCAGTGTTCTTTTCGTAGTCTGCCATTTTGCACCAATATTAGTTTATGCACGTCTTGGCTTCTGATGCGCCACAATGTCTGAATTGACATTAATTTATTCCAACAATTACATGTTCAATGAATGAACCATACTTTCAATAGGGAATGATTTATACGACTTATAATATAAAAATACATGGTTTCAAAAAACAATTACAGCAATTACCGTTACTTTCTTCAGTTGCAAATGACAGACTCTCTCACCTACAATTACTTCTCGCCATTTAGGGAGTGCAATTATCATTACCCCTAATTCCATTGCAATAACATGCATTATAGTTGCAGTGATAGAATTACAAATAGAAATAAAAATGGTCAATGTATGAAAATTAATGTTTTATAATTGCAATTTTTCTAATGTCTTGTATAAAATAATTTTAACATAATTACATCTACTTAATTATTTAGTGTCATTTAGGTGTTTCTAATTGTAATTGCATTCCTTCGGACGTAACTGCAGATGATTATCACAATTACAGTAATTCACACAGTAATTGCGATTTTAGTTTTGCAAATCCAAATTACAGTAATTTGTAAGTAATTATAAATACTTTTTGTCATATTCTAATATATATATAGATTGTGTGGTTAATTGTTGAGGCTTGTGGTCAATGTTAATGAAAGTATGTAGGCCAATATTTTTTATTTTCTCTTCTATCAGGCTGTATTCAGTTACTACATTATATATATTGCACATTTCTATTTCCGCAGTCACTGGAGCCAACTCATTCCAGGTTCTCCTTGGATACCGGGGGTTGCACATTGTGTTGATCACTCACTACGTAAAACGCGAGCCTCGCTTGGGGTAATGATATTAAAATTTTTTAATGTCAAGAAATATATCTTTATATATATAATTCTACTGTACGTGAACTAACTCCTCCTAAACGGCTGGACCGATTTGAATGAATTTTTTTGTGGTGACACCCTGGATAGTTTAGATTCACAAATCAGCCTGGCAGATGGAGCAGGAGTGGAGGTTGTAAGAGAGGCCTAAAATTAAAAATAGCGATATTTCATTTCCTATTGATTTTTTGGCAAATATTCACTGGATAAAAGTGGTTTATTTTCTCCTTTAGAGTAACTTTTGCAATATTCATTTTTGTCCTATAACAAAGTATAAACGAGATATAGTAAAGTAGCTTCTGTTTTAAACATAATATTATTAAATTGAATATCCTAATCGCTTGAAATATCATGCAGGACAACGTCTGTCGGGTCCGCTAGTCTTTGTATAAATATAATGCAAATATATACGAGTACACATATTTTTCTTCTCATTTAGTAGATTTCCTTTAAAGGAATATTGAGGGGGTAGTCATATTTCCGAAAGATATTCACAAATGTCAATCAATCCTACCCAGAAGATGACGAAACTGAGACCTATTCAAAATTATACACACATACACACACACACACACACACACACACACACATATATATATATGTATGTATATATATGTACGTATATATTTGTCTTTTAAAGCTCTAGCGTTAAAATTATGTTTGGTCGTTACCAAACTCGATATTTAATCGTTTTATGTAAAATGAAAGATCAAGTTCGTTAATTGCTAAAATCGGACCAGAGGGAGCAGGCGGTTAGAGGGGAAATTTCGAAAATTCTGATTTTATAGTTTTCAGCTTTCAGTAAACACCCACTCCTCCTGCTCATGCCATATTAATAATAAGCTGTTACATCATGAAGCACTTCATTACAAGGTTGAATACCAAATATTGTTTCCATTGAACTTTTACTTTGATATATATGCAAATACGATCCGTTAATCCCCCTTCCCATCTGTTCTTGTAATTCAAAAAATTGAGTGATTGAGATAATAGTGATTCTAAATTACCGTACTAGCTATAGTAAACAGTTTTCAATTAAATTAGAGTAGTTCTATCTATCTATTCAGCTCTGCGAGGTTGGATAGCATGTTTGTTTACAATTCAGACGCTTTCCGTTATATAGATTCTTAACTTTTAAATTGTGTGAATGATTCCTCATTACCGTTTGTATTTATTCATTTAATATTCACGGTTGTGTTAGGTGTTACCAGTATGTAGGTTTATTTCCAGTAAACCTCAGGTTAGCCATGCGAGTTAAAGCGTTGCCTTTAATTTCACATGGTAATCCTAGAGTGGCGAGTTCAATTATCGCCTGGGCAAGGAAATTTATTTAGTGACGAAATTCATTAAATGAAATCCTAAGTCCCACCCTGGCTAAAAAAGAGTGGTAACCTGTAGATAACCCGTCCCAATTAGCCTTAGTTGCAAAAAGTGGACGTTAATAAATAATAATAATTATATTTCCAGTAAGAGTTCAAGTGGGGAAGTCTGTATATTCTACGCAGCCCCTGCGTGTCGGACTTGTATTTCTCCGGTTACACGGTCTAACTAGGAGAGCCGCGGCCTCAGCTCGGCCGGGCGTGTTTACAGAACGAGGTGGGAGGGAAGGGAGTGGGGAGTGATGGAAGGAACCGGTTTTTAAAGAGGTCCGCCGGGAGTCGGTCGGCCAACCCTGGGAGATTTGAATAAATTAGAATAGGACCTAGGACGGGCTTTAACTCTACACCGCCTCCTGGTGTTCGGCCTATTCTACCGCCCTCCATACCTACGCCGAGTAGCTACGTGTTCCACCAACATCAAAATGATGTGTGTTGGGAAAACACCAGTTATACGGTCCACAAGATGACTTTAGTTAAGGACAGCAAGTTAAGGTTGGTTTGAGGAAGTTGGTTGCTTTTGTCTTCTTATTATTCACTTGGTCTGTTTAATAGATCAGATATGGTTTTTATAAATCTTGAAATTTCATCTGCAAGAAATAAAGCCTTGTATAAGGGAGTGGCCATCCAGCAGACGTGACAATAGACGAGACCAAGTTGTACTAACGAGACTTAGGATAGGACACTCACATTTAACCCACTCATAGCTGATGACGAGAACAGAAAGAGCTCTCTGCAGAACATGCCATCAACCATTAACCATACAACACATACTGACTAACTGCACCAACATTGAATACTTAGAGAATCCACATAACATGTACCAACTTCTTAAAGGCAGCAGCCAACATATCGACAATATACTAAATCATTTTAAAGAATTCAATTCGTTTTACACTATTTAACTTCGCTCCTTTATTTCGTATGAGCAGATTTCCCCAGATATTGAGATTGATACTCATGAGGCGATTTTCGAAATATTTTTTCAAATGTCCATCAATCCTACCTAGTAGATAACGAAAATAAGATCCGTTCAAAATTGCATATATATATATATATATATATATATATATATATATATATATATATATATATATATATATTTGTCTGTTACCGCTCTAGCGGTCGCAATTTTGGTTTAATCGTTACCAAATCAGGTATTTCATCGCTTTATGTAAAAAGAAAGATCAACTTCGTTAACGGCTGAAATTGGACCAGTTGGGTTTAGAGGGGAGGAATTTCGACAATTCTTAATATCTCCTTTATTATGCGTCGGATCGACAAATTGTATAGAATATAGAATCAACCTTATTGCAAATGTAATGTTCTTTAAGTCTTGTTGCGTACTCATTTTCACTATCTTGATTATTAACCGAGATATTGGCGTTTCATAGATTTCGGCTTTATGTACCCCCCCCCCTCCCCTCATACTCCTGTCATAATAGTAATACCCATAATAGCAATAAGCTGTTATATCATGGAAGAACTTTATTCGAAGCCTAAATACCAAATATTGTTCCCATTGAACTTTTTCTTTTTGACATAAATGAAAATATATGGCACACTTGGGAAATCTGCTTAGTTCACGCTGTCCCTGGGTGATGGAATTTTAACTTTGACCTGGTGTGAGATTTAATATAATTTTGAGCAATTTTAAATAGTATATATGTACTAGTATATAGGAATAACATAATTTTTTTTTTTTATTAGAACCATTTTAAATTGTTGTCTTTATTACTTGTATTTAAAGGTTATTTAATTTTTCATTTGTTGCTTCAGTGGTTTTTATTTTTCTATACACTTTGTTTTTATTTTACAATGCTATACTTTTTGCCCAATCTCCTAGTTGCGAGTGATCCTGTATAAATAATTTTAAAAGAATTCTTTGAACTACCTAATGTTTATATCTTCTGGCTAAGACATCAACTAGCTTTGAATGCTTTTGAGAAAACTCCACTTCTTACGCTATTTTGTGATCAGAGAAGTTTTGAAGCAGAGAGTCGCTTAATCTTGGTGAGGCCGATTAATTCGAAGGTATGGCGGAGAACTAACCCTCTAACTAGGCAAATATCAAATAGTGCATGTCAACTCCAAATTTAATGCTCCCTCAGTCTCATCTGATATCTCAGTGAATCGCTATGATGTAGATGACAAAATCTAACAATGCTTTCTTTGTTTGTGAAGATTTAAGGAATTCAGCCAATGGCCAAATTGTTGCATCGGTTACCTAGATTCCAGTTAGCCGTTGTATATGAAATTTGCTTTTTACTTCATTAAATAGTTAGGCTTGAGTACTTAGTAACCTTGCTGAAAAGACGCAATTACGATTTAGCAATAGGGGAGGACTCTTGTTACAGACTTCTTGCTCTGAGTCATTCATTTCTTAAAGGTCGTCAGAAAATGATGACCTTTGAGCAAGGAAAGGTCCTAGCCTCCCTAAGTCTTGCTGCTTCCTGATTAAGAAATTATTGGTTGTAAGGAGTTGTTACTCCCCAACTAATTTCAGAACTTACAGGATATACAATTTGAATGGAAATGTAGTGCGCGATCAGTCTGCTTATGGGATATATATTCCCGGCAATATAGCTTACAGGTTTTCTAGTTCCACAGCAATTTTTTTTTTTTTTTTTTTTTTTTTTTTTTTTTTTACAATTTTTTATTGATGGAGAACGTTCATTTAGTATGTATGCCACGTCTCCTGAGCTGCTAAATTTTCTTTTTCAGATTCCCCTGTTTCCTTAGTTATGCGCTGTAAGGAGACACTGACATCTTGGATTTATTTGAGTTGTAGTTTTAACAGGTTTACATTGAGGGAAACTTTCAAAATGTATATATATATATATATATATATATATATATATATATAAGTCTGTTAATGTTCTAGCGGTCGGAATGTTTGTTTGATCCTGGATATTTAAAAGTATTTTGTAAAAATAATGATCAAGTGAAAACGTTTATAGAACAAATCTTATTTTTATGTTCTATAAATATTGTTATCCTTCAAAGTTGTATACGCATATATATATATATATATATATATATTATATATATATACTAGCTCAGATTCCTGGCTTCTCCCGGGTATTTATTTGGGGCTGAATGGTGATGGTATTTTTTAGCAGGCTTTACATTGCGCAATATTTTGACATTTACCCGTCCCAGTGTTTAGGATTGATACCCGTCGTTGCCGGTGATTTGCTAATAATAGAATTATTTGTTCGATAATTCTTGACAGTCTTCGATATTTTTATATTTCCCGTTCCTTATACATGTAAATATGGTGAATTTTTATTTCAGGCCTCCCTTATAACTCCCCTCCCGTTCGAACCTAAAAATTTTAATATAACTTATAATCATGGAAGAATTAATGCTAATTGTCATACCGAGTTTTCGGTTCAGCCGTTAGTCCCCTCTAAAGTTTTCACGTCTAACTCATTTATACTTAGGTCTACGACAAAAGTGTATATAACAAAAGTTACTCAAAATAACAAAATAAACAACATTTTTTATGTTTATATTTGCGGATAAAACCAATAGGAAACGAAATATCGCTATTTTTAATTTCAGGGCTTCCCTTATAACCCCCACTCCTGCCCGTACATAGAAATGTTGGTATGGCTTATTATAATGAAGGCCTCACTGCTAATACACATACCGAGTTTTATTTAGTTCGGTTGCGTCTTTTTTGGCAAATAATATTGTTGACTCCCGCTATAATTTTTTAGGTTATAAACGCATTTAAACTTCGGTATACGACAAAAGTGTATATCACAAAAGTTACTCTAAATAACAAAATAAACAACTTTTGTTATGTGCATATTTGCCGAAAAATCAATAGAAAACAAAATATCGATATTTTTAATTTCAGGCTTCCCTTATAACCCCTACTCTTGTTCGTTTCAGAGAATATTAATATAGCCTAAAGTCTAAGTTGGGTTAGTAGTAATATACATACCAAGTTTCATAAAATTCGGTTCAGCCGTTTATGCGTGAAAAGGTAACAAACAAACAAACAAACAAACATACATGAAAGAAACAAAATGCAGATATGGTGTCTATGACATGTGAAACGAAAAGTTATCGTGAAATTTCGCGAAAAAAATCAATGTACAGACAGAGGTTACAATTTTATATATATATATATATATATATATATATATATATATATATATATATATATATATATATTCGTGTGTTAGCGCTCTAGTGGTCACAATTTTTGGTTTGATCGTTACCAAACTCGATATTTAAACGTTTCATGTAAAGTTAATGATCAAGTTCATTAAAGTCTGAAATCGGACACGTGAGGAAGGGGAGGGGGTTAGAGAGGAGGAAGTTCGAAAATTCAAAATTCTCTGTTATTCTGCGTGGAATCAAAAAAGTGTATACAACCAATCTTATTGCAAATTTTTCATTTGTTAGTAGTTAGTGCGATGACGTCTTCAATTTCTATTCATTGGATTTTTTTTTGGAAATAGTGAATGCATTGTACTGAATGTATGCTGAGATGAGATCAGTAGTGTGTCATTCCAATATGAGGGAAATCTGCTTAGTTTAAGCAGCTCTTGTGTGACCGACTTATCTGTTTATCATAAAAATACTTAAAATTATAGATTTCACTACCTTCCAAAAACATGGGAACGGGTATATTTAGGATGGACAATTTGATACGTATTTCATTGCTATAAATTTTGCATTCGCTTAGTACTTCTGTTATGTGGTATTCTGCTATCTATTCCTTATCATGTATTTAGAAATATAGTCACTTGCTCGACACGTTGGACTTATTTATCAAACTATTTTACTATATTGAAACTGGTAATATTACTAAGGTGCTCTAACGATAAAAAAAAGCTTTTTATGGCGCATTATTTTTATGGCTAAAGAAATGAGAGTTAATTTATCGAACGTACTAAAACTGGAGTAAGACCAAGCTGTTTTATTTTAAAAGAGTTGTTATTGAATTATAAATATAAATCCCATACTATATATGTACTGTCGGGACGGATTTAATAACGCAATAAAAACTTTTATCTGCTCCAGGCTACTGAATTAGTCATGAGGGTTATAATGAGAACATAGTCAAGTTATAACTAACTGGGTTAGAAGGTCGCATGAGGGAGGATCACCTGATCAATGCAGTTTTTTAGGGGTGGTTTTCTTAGAAAAGGACATTTATATATTTATACACTGTGTCAGTCTCTCTCGCTCTGTCTGCCAGTATCAGTTTTAATAGATTTCCCTGAAGGGAAATTAGGTCCGTACAAAATTATATATATATATATATATATATATATATATATGTGTGTGTGGTGTGTTATTCTTTTCGGAGTTTTGGTCAATGTTGGTGAAATGAATCTTAGTTTATGCCAATATTTCGAGAATCTTTATTTTCTCTTCCTCAGGGCTGTAAAAATTACATGTACTACATTATAATATTGCACATTGTTGTTATACATTGTTATAAAAGGGTGTTTTTTCCTTAATATTACTTACCAAGACTAAATATATTTATAGACTATTATACATTCTTATTGCACTATGACTAGGGTTATAGTAACCTTCCTTGTTTTGTTTACATAGCAGGGTCACAGCCTTTTGTATGTTTTATATATTTATAGTATAGTGTATTTGTTTGTTAAACTATATTATAATTGTTGTACTGAGGTTCTTATACTATTTTACAATGGTTATTGCTATGCACTATTTTAATTATTACGTGCGGCCGAAATATCGGCATAAACTAAGATTCATTTCACCAACATTGACCAAAACTCCGAAAAGAACAACACACCACATATAAATACAACCTGGTCGAAAACATCAGCACAATTATATATATATTTATATTTTTCTTCTACCAAATTCGATATGTAAACGTTTTATGGAAAACTATAGGTCAAGTTTTTAAATGGCTGAAATTGGAGCAGACGGAGGGGGGATTCCGAATATTCACATTCGTTATTATACGTCCGGTCGAAACTTTTTTTCGGACCAATATTATTGAAATTTAAATGTACTGTAAGCATTGTTATATTTATTTATTCTCTATCTTCAATGCCCCCGGTATTTTTCCATTTTAGCAGGTTTCCCTTAAGGGAAATCACCTATTGAGGCCGTACTCATGACGCGGTTTTCGAAACATTTCTTCAAATGTCCATCGATCCTACCCAGGAGATGACGAAAATGGGTTAATATATATTTATATATATATATATATATATATATATATATACATATATATATATATATATATATATATATATATATATATATATGTATATATATATCGTCACTAATGGTCACCAAACTCGGTATTTAAGTGTGTCGTTACTTGGTAATGTCGATTGATAATGTAGTGGATTATAACAAAAAAAGTCCGGCACGCAGGGGCTGCGTAAACTAAGCAGATTTCCCACGTGAAGTTTTACAATAGAGAAATCTGCCTAATAACAACTGTAGTAGTAAGAAACCTCTAAACCTAAAACATTATTTAGGGCGTAATAACCCAGTAGTTTCTAGCCACAAAAAACAGTTAACCTAACCTCTAAACCTATTCACGAGGGACGAATAGTTATGGAAACGGCCACCAGAGCTCTCGGCGGAAAGTCCGAACATAGCCTACTGGTGACCACACGCTGAATACAAATGCAAATATCTCGGTTAATATTCAAGATAGAGAAAAAATGTATATAACAACATTTATAGTAAATTTAATTTGCAATAAGATTGATTCTGTACAATTTTTCGGTCCGACGTATAGTAACGGAGATATTTCGAATTTTCGAAAATCCTCCCCTCTAAACCCCCCTCCCACTGGTCCGATTTTAGCCGTTAACAAACTTGATCTTTCTTTTTACATAAAACGAGTAAATATCGAGTTTGGTAACGATCAAACATAAATTGCGACCGCTAGAGCGGTAACAGACAAATATATATATATATATATATATATATATACAGTTTTGAACGTACCTCATTTTCGTCATGTACTAGGTAGGATCGATGGACATTTGAAGTAAAAATTTCGAAAATTCCGTCATGAGTACAACCTCAATAGCTGATTTCCCTTAAGGGAAATCTGCTAAAACACAATATGTGTTTAAACTGTATATGATTGTTTAAACTGTTATTGAGGAAGCCTTGCTGTTAGAATTCCTGGCAGCAATGATTTCCAGGGCATCGCCGGACACCTTAGCTAGCCAGTAATAATTATCAGCAATAACTTGTTATCAAAGTGTAGTCCCATCTTCTGGTGTATTAGGCCACAGGATATCCCAATCAATGGAGAGCCATTTGTGTGTAGTTAATGGAGTTATATGCAGTATTTCGGTGCATTATTCCCTGCAACACGGTATTCCATCATCAGTAACCTCTGTTGGCAAGCCATGTAATCGCAGCCACTCCATCAAGATGGCCACTCACTCATGTAGTCCCAGCAATTTGTCAGGCAAATCCTCAAGTCGATTCTTCAGACGGATTTTTTTCCTGGTTATTTCTCTTTCTTTCTTTTTAATCTCATTATTGATATTTGCTGATAAATCAGTAACTGACAATTAAAAGTCGGTCACGCAGGGGCTGCTTAAACTAAGCAGATTTCACACTTGAAGTTTTATAATAGAGAAATTTCACGAGAGCCAAACAGTTACGGAAACGGCCAAACTAGTTTTTTTCGGAAGCTCCCGACTAGAACCGAAATTCGTCCGTTATCTGCACTCACCTAATAAAAATGTAAATATCTCGGTTAATATTCGAGATAGAGAATAAATGTATATAACAATAATTATAGTAAATTTAATTTGTAATAAGATTGGTTCTATACAATATTTCGATCCGACGTATAGTAACGGAGATATTTCGCATTTTCAAAAATCCTCCCCTCTAGACCTCCCCCCCCCACCACTGGTCTGATTTCAGCCATTAACGAGCTAGAGCGTTAACAGACAAATATATCTATATAGAAATACATATAATTTTGAACGGACCTCATTTTTTCGTCCTCTCCTGGGTAGGATCGATGGACATTTGAGGAAAATATTTTGAATATTACACTACTTACTCCAAATGAGAAAGATGAGAAGAGATTTGTGCGTTTGGAAGTACTTATAAATGCGATCAGTTTTCAATGATGGAAAGTTAATAAATCAAATCATCGTACAAGGCTGACTGACGATAATCTGGAGAATTCTTTACGTCTTTGTATCAGTGGAATTAATCCAAACATCGATGAGTTAATTTCCCAAATTCAAGCTCATGTGTCTCATTGATTTAACGATTTAATTATAATGTTGTACCTATTATTTTCATTTCATTTTGTTATTTTAATAAATTTTATTTTAATCATGTTGTCGTATAATTTCATGTCTCATATCTAACGTTAACAATTATGAACACTACTTTAAAATTCTCTACTTATAAAAGCGGCCCGCGAACGTATTTACACACTTAAGTTTGGCCCGCAACATGTTAAAGGTTGGCCATACCGGGTTCAGAGACTCGTTACTACTACTGTTACTAGTATGCATATTTCTCTTTTGTAAAAATTCACGAGGGAAATCTGCTTAATTTCCGCAGCCCCTGCGTGACGTACTTTTTTCATTTATAATTTAGGCTTAGATAGAGCACTCTGCGAGTCCTTACATTGTGATACCCCGGCTTTGAATTAGATTTGTCATGGCAGTCTTTATCAGTATCTAATCACTCGGGATGTCCTAGTACTACTCAGAAATCTGCTATGACATCCGCTTTACCAGATATCCATCTTCCCCGAAATATGTTTATTTCTCCGGGCTTCCTTTAGCTATATTATCTTTTAACAGCATTAATCCAAACTATCAAAATAGACCAGATAAATGGAGCAGATTATATGATAAATAGGTGGCGAAGAGCATCCATTCATTGTAGCGGAATCCGTGGTGATTAACAACAATAGTTGTTGAAAATTAAAAATTCAAAAGCATTGCTTTACTAATATGTTTCGACCCAGCTCCGATATAAGTATTTTGATTCGAATGTGCCTCATCGTAAATTCCTGGGTTTGATTTTGTTTCAGCTGATTCCCTTAAGGGAAATCTGCTAAAATAAAAATGTATTAGAGCTTCCTCATGTCGTTAAACGTTGGCTAACAAATAATAAAATAATAGACACAAAAAGGATTTACCCAAACATTTTCAGAAACAAGGAGGACAGGTTGAAAGTCATTTAACTAAGTAAATTATTTGCATATACCCCTACCTTGCAAGTTCAATAAAAACAATATTTGGTACCTATACTTAAAATAAAGTGCTTCATAATATAACAGCTTATTGTTAATATGGCATTAGTAGGAGTGGGGGTTTGCCGAAAACTAAATCATACGAATATCTCGGTTAATAATCAAGATAGTGAAAATACGCATACATTTAAAAAACATTTATAAAAAAGTCCGTCACGTAGGAGCTGCTTAAGCTAAGCAAATTTCCCTCGTGAAGTTTTACAATAGAGAAATCTGCATACGAGTAACAGTAGTAGTAACGAGTCTCTAAACCAATTTCACGATTCGATGTTTACTAACAAAGATATTTTGAATTTTCGAAATTCCTCCCTCCTATCCCCCTCCCCACCCCCGAGTTTAGCCACCCTCCATAAAGATCTTAATATCCCATTTGTAAAGGACCTAGGTCCCCTATCCAATCATCCTAATCCAGAAGTTCTATCCCTTTCCAGTACCACTCATCCATATTCCCCTCGACAAGAGACAATGGCCCAGAGATCTGCTATAGAAGTGTAAAGTGCAGTGACAGCAGTGGCTATTTCCTTATCAAGTGCCATTCCTCCTTAGCTGTTGACTTCCTTGCCAGGCAGGGAGGTGCTGCTCATCTCATTGTGCTGAAGGGGTGTAGATACTGTCGAGAGTGATGGAGGACGATTGTATTGTACTTATCACATTACAAAATGCAGACTGTAATATTCTTAATAAAATAATAGTAATATAAAAAAGTCCGCCACGCAGGGGCTGCGTAAACTAAGCAGATTTCCCACGTGAAGTTTTATAATAGAGAAATTTCAAAATAGAGAGTCAAACAGTTACGGGAAGGGCCCGAACTAGCTCTTGACGGAAACTCACGACTAGACCTGAAGTTAGCCGAACTCATCTCAGAAGCTGAAAATAGAAAAATGCAAATATCTCGGTTAATATTCAAGATACAGAATAAATGTATATAACATTATTTATAGTAAATTTAATTTGCAATAAGATTGCCTCTATATAATTTTTCGATCCGACTTATAGTAACGGAGATATTTCGAATTTTCGAAAATCCTCCCCTCTAAACCCCCCCCCCCTCCCACTGGTCCGATTTTAGCCATTAACGAACTTGATATTTCTTTTTACATAAAACGCGGTAAATATCGAGTTTGGTAACGATTAAACGATATTCTGAGTTGGTATTCTGGCAGGTGGAAGTGACTTCTAATGTTCTAGTGCAGGGCTTCTTAAACTATGGGTCGCGACCCCATTTGGGGTCGCGTAGCAAAATTCTGGGGTCGCCAGAATCCACTTTTATTTTTGAAACTATAATAAATACAATTTTATAATTTTTTGTGCAATTTTTAATTTTAGATTTTTGTATGTTTCAAAACTTATATATTTTCATATGTATATGTATATTGTTACCTAATAAATAAATCATCAAAAAATATTAATTTATTTTTCTTTTATATTTGTATGGGGTCGTCAAGAAACTCGCAATCATAAATGGGGTCGTAAATTACAAAAGTTTAAGAAGCCCTGTTGTAGTGGAAGCGTAGCCAATTCTTTCATCCTACTTAGATTAAACAATAATTGCGACCGTTAGAGCGGCAACATACAAATATATATACAGTTTTGGACGGACCTCCTTTTCGTCATCTCCTGGGTAGGGTCGGTGGACATTTGTAGAACAATTTCGAAAATCCCGTCATGAGTACGACCTCAATAGCTGATTTCCCTTGGGGGAAATCTGCTAAAATGTAATTTGCAATAAGATTTGTTTTATACACATTTTCGATCTGACGAACTTGATTTTATTTTTTACATCAAACGTTTATCGCGTTATTCGCTTAACTTAGTAAAAATACAAATATCTCGGCTAATATTCAAGATAGAGAATAAATGCATATAACAATATTTATAGTAAATTTAATTTGCAATAAGACTGTATACAAGGTTTCGAAAATCCCCCCCTCCTCTTCTTTCTTTTTACATAAAACTATTAAATATGGAGTTTGGTAACGATCAAACTCAATCAATTTATAGCTGATTTCCCTTGAGGATAATCTCCTAAAATATCTATCTTAATTAATAAATTATTTAATAAATTTCAAGTATTTAATTTAATAAATATTATTTCTGGGTAAAACTCAACATGTTTCCCTTAGAACAAGCTTTGTCGAATACAATATTTGTTCCACCGAGGATAGTATGTAAATTTTTCTGGAATATTAGTTTTATTAAACAAATTGAGGGAAAATTAAACTGACACCGGTCGTTTGGGAGGGAAGCTTTGTATGTCTGTGTGTGTGTGTCTGGTTTTTTTTCTTAATTTGTTTCATCTTTTTAATTGTATAAAAGCAACAAGGAGGAGGGTGGTTTATGCAAATGATTAGTACTGCTGCGGCTGGTAATTTGCATCCGACAGTAGTTAAAACCTACTCTGCTTTGTCCGGCCTGTGTTCTATGATGGCCGTCTATATAAATATTCACGACAGAGAGGAATGCTAGTAGTCATTTTCCTTTGTCACGTTTTATATCTCTTTGGGCTCATTTTAAATATTTAGATATATAGGAGACCGGTTAGACAATGGGCGATGTAGAGAGTAGCCAGAAAGAGGACGTTATTCGAGAGAAAGGTTGAGGCAAAATGAAGAGAGAGTAAAAAAAAAGGAATAAAAAGCGTTGTCCTTGTGAAGTTGTGTAAAATTGTTGTAAAGGGGAAATGTGTGTCCAGCCCAACAAGCTACGACCATAAATTCCCTTTATCGTTTGTATTTTCAGCTGATTTCGGCTTTTCTTTACAATTGTATTTCTTTATTCCCAAAAAATAGAGTTTTTTTTTTCTCTTATTTCCTTATAAACAAAGAATAGTTTGAGAACTGTACAAAAAATTCCATCCAGGAGGAGCTACGGAAACTAAGCAAATTATCCACTTGTGGGTATAACAGTGCTTACTGCCGGCGGAAAACAAGAAATTAACAATAACCCTCTTATTATATGAGGCACGAAAAAAAATACAAAGAACAACAATTGTAGAACATCAATAGACATAACAAGATTAGTTCCGTAGTATTTTACGGCCCCGACTCATAATATAGGAAATATCTTGAAATTTGAGTTATATTGAGTCCCACGTCTCTCTTAGCTTGGTATATCTCTTTGTTAGCCTCTTATTGGGCCCCATAAACTACCTCTACGATCCATTTTTTTTTTTGAGGTGCTGGATGGTAAAGAAATTATTATCTCAGGTAAGAAAAAACGCCTCTTCCCTTCACTGTTCTTTATTCGTTGTGACAGAGCGCTTTCAGAGCATACGCTCCATCATGAGTGACCTGCTGGCAAACAAATACCATAAAAAAGTTGTACAATATGTCATTTAATTAAAACAATTAAAGAAATAGTTATTTTCATCACTAGTACGCAAAGTGTATCTTTTCTGTACGAGGTGAGTTTCACGTACGAGGCGAAGGCGAGTTCGGGAACAAGACCGAGTACAGAAAAGATACTTTGCGTACGTATGTTGAAAATGTATTTTCATTATACTGTATCTATTCTTAAAAGGAAATAAGGTAAATATTTTAATATTTTTATTCTTATAAAAAAGTCAGAAGTTAAAGATATGAATTCTAAAATATGAAACATATGTTTATTAAACTGCAAAGGTTATTCAACAGATAAATAGAATAGGCAATAGACCTATAATTTAAAATTAATATTTATTGTGCAATTTTTATTGTTACTTATATTAATACCTTTTTGCGGTATTGATTGCTTAATTATTGACAAATTTTACTTCTAGTTTTCTAGGTTAAGTAAGTATGCAATATACAATGAATGATAGTATAATGAGGAATATTCCAATAACAGCTGTTACTTTTCTGTACTAGTAATGAAAAGTATCACTTTGCGCACTCAAACGATACACTGAAAACACATGTTATTTTAACAGTATAATGAAAATATATGTACATGTCGTTGGTCAAGAATTAGAGTTAAAACATACAACAACAATTTAAATTAGTGTCCCAGTGAAAATTTACAGAAATAAGAAAACTATTTTTACAGATTAAAATTAAAAATTAAAAACAATTTCAATAACTAGTTAAAATAAATAAATGAATAAAAGATGAATATTTACAGTTAAGAGTTCTAAAATAGAATAAATAGTAAAAAGCGAATAGTCCAATTAAAATTAAATACCCAAAAATGAAGGAACAGCTACATTAACTAAGGAGAGTTCCGACGTGCGCCACATATTTGCATTTATCATAAACCGTAAATGTTCAATGAGAACAATATTTGGTATTTAGGCATTATAATATAAAGGGCTTCATAATATAATAGCTAATAGATAATGTGACATGCGTAGGAATGGTGGTTTACTGAATGACGAAAACTAGAAAATACAAATATCTCGGTTAATTATCAAGATAGCGAAAAAATGTACATATCAAAATTTATAGACCATTACATTTGAATAATATTTGTTCTTTAAATTTTTTCCATCCGACTCATTATAACGGAGTTATTAAGAATTTTCGAAATTCTCCCCCTCTAACCCCCCCTCTCCTTCCCGCTTCACACTGGAGCGATCCTTCAGTAATGTTGGACATTGGGGGAAAAAATATAAGTTTTAATTTGGGATTTTGATTGTATTGTTAGTACCACATAAACCCTTTTCAATTGAGCAGATTGATTTTTAGCCATATTATTGCAATGGTTTTTACATAATGCCTGCTTATAATTGCTATGTTAAAAAAAGCCTTGGCTTATTAAATTCGTCCTGAACTCTTATTTCAATTTATAAATTATTGTTGCTTCTAGTACACATTAAGAGTATTATAACAAATAAAAAACTGGCACAAAATGTTTTTAAAATTCCTCTAATATTTTTTTTTTACATAGAGCTGAAAATAATTTTATTTAATTGAATTCGCAAATCGCTTGTATTTGCTTGAAAAAATACCAAATGGCATACTTTTAGGAGTATATTGTCTTATTTACAACGTCGTCAGATCTTGCCTAAACTTGCCTATTCATTAAATATTTTACTTTTAGTGTTAACACTTTCGGTGCGGAAGACGTATTATTCCTCCCACGGACCTTTCCCAACTACGTACAGTTTACAAGAGAAACTGCTGATTTGTGGATTTGTATAGATGGTATTACATGCCAGTAACAGTTCACAAACTGTTAATACATGGCCCGGAAATAGTCAAACACGCTATTGTACCAATTTGTATGCTGTCAGAAGATGCTCAGGAGGCTAACCATAAATACTTCCGCGCATACAGAGAATCTTTTTCAAGAACATTTTCAAGGACGGCTACCAACTATCTTGAATAATTTGTTAATTAATTCAGACCCTTTAATATTACATTTAAGGCCAACACTTAACAACGATAGCGATCGCTTAGAAACAATATCTTCGGTAGTAAAAGAACTTCTAATTGAAAAATAAAAAATATTTGAAATTTTATAAATGTTAGATATTCTTCCAGCTTACAAATTCTCATTATTAAATTAAATACATAGATTTTTTTTTTTTAAATTTTTATTCTAGATATATTTTTGTTTACTATTTTAGTATTGCGTTTGTGAACTTCAATTTATTAAAAAAATAAAAATTTATATAACATATGTTGATATTATGTGTCTACAAATCACAATTCTCTACTTAGTAAGCGATACATAATCTGTATGTACACATTTAAAATTCATCCTACATTATATCGCATCGCAAAATTGCTGATGAGGTAGTTCAATAGAGTATTAAATGTGCTTTAAAATGACACCAGAATCAATATTCTAGGAGCAGTAGAAACGGAGATATTAATGAATGTCCGGCTTACCCTATCACTCGCTCCAGTGTGCGATGGTCGGATTTCAGCTGTTAACTAAGTTGATCTTTAGTTTTACATAAAACGTTTAAATATGGAGTTTGGTAACGGTATACTATATATATATATATATATATATATATATATATATATATAAATTATATATATTGAACGGACCTCATTTTCGTCATCTCCTTGGTAGGATCGATGGACATTTGAGGAAATATTTTGAAAATCGCGCCATGAGTACAACCGTAATACCAGATTTCCCTTAATGGAAATTACTCCTAAACTCCTAATCTACGGAAACAAAATGGCATTAACTCATTACGTATTCGGATTTGTAGACAGCTTGCATTTCTACAGCTGTATCTCGGTAGATGGAGTGAGAGAGAGGAGCAGGAAGGGAACGAGAGAGAAGGGAACATAAGTATCGGGTTTTTCTGTGGATCGGTTACCTCTAACCTTTTGTTCCAACTTGTGTTTTAATACAAAAGGGTAAAAATCTCTTCCGAAAATCAGTGAATATGAAAAACAAAGAGTTTGAATAATGAAGGCCGGAGTTCGTTACTCCGGGGCTTTGAGGTGATACTCGAAAAGGATTAGCACCGTTCGACTCGGTTCGTTTTTTATAATCACTCTTTATTATACACAGATGATCGCTTTCTACCAATATTCTTCATTTAGGTAGGTCTTCCAGCTTCCAAATTTAACGGGAGGGGGGTATGGTTTTTATTTTTAACTATTATTTCTCAAAATTTGTACAATAAAATGTGACAGGCAATAAAATGTTATATTATACTTTTTATATATATTTTTATTCGTTGTTTCAAGCTTCGTCGCTGGGAACTTATTACTGGTTTCATTTCCGGCATATCTCCAGCGGTGTCTATTCTGTGGTGGCCCACGATATTTCGCCGGAATTCCATCCGGCTTCTTCTGGCGGTCATATTTTTGTAGTGCTTCTGGCAGCTCTTAATGACCGCCAGCCGCCTGCTTGTGCTTCTGACAAAAATATGACCGCCAGAAGAAGCCGGATGGAATTCCGGCGAAATATCGTGGGCCACCACAGAATAGACACCGCTGGAGATATGCCGGAAATGAAACCAGTAATATATTTTTCTGTTAACGCTCAAGCGGCTTTTATATATAAATTGTGAGGAACCATAAATCTGTGTTCTGAATAACCTGATTTATCCCCTCGCCACCAGCCAGAAAATAAAAACGTCCATTACACAGGAGCTACGTAAACTAAGCGGATTTCCCATCTGAAGCTTTACATAGATGTTAATGAACATACTTTTACACTAAACACCACCCTGAATATTAATTAATCAAATACAAATGATGATGATGATTGATCATGCATTCTATTTACATTTTAATAACCTACACAAAGAAGAGCGTCTGAATTGTAAACAAACAGGTCAACCTCTCGGATCTAAAAGATAGAAATATTTTTGACCAGAAAGAAAAACATTTACTGAAATATGTCTGAATGATATATATTAATTTTATTGAATTATATTTACTATATTTAGTGCTGCAATTTATGAACCATATTATTTTTCATTTCAATCACTCTAATTTTAGTAATCCAAAGACAAACATTGGAGGGGTGGGTCACCAGAATGTATTTTCATGCACCCCGTATAGAAACGATTTCTTTACCAAAATATTTGTAATTTCAGCCGCAAGTAAGACAGTGACATTTTGACCTATTCATAACTTGAGATGACAAAGGGGGTTTATTGAAGAAAATTTAATAAAAATGAAAGATCTCAGTCAATATTTGAGATCTAGAAAGAAATTTACAATAAGATTGGTTATGTACAATTTGTCGATCTGATTTATAGTACAGAAATTTACAACGAGATCGGTTATTTACAATTTGTCGATCTGATTTGTAGTACAGAAATTTACAATAAGATCGGTTATGTACAATTTGTCGATCTGATTTATAGTACAGAAATTTACAATAAGATCGGTTATGTACAATTTGTCGATCTGATTTATAGTACAGAAATTTACAATAAGATCGGTTATGTACAATTTGTCGATCTGATTTATAGTACAGAAATTTACAATAAGATCGGTTATGTACAATTTGTCGATCTGATTTATAGTACAGAAATTTACAATAAGATCGGTTATGTACAATTTGTCGATCTGATTTATAGTACAGAAATTTACAATAAGATCGGTTATGTACAATTTGTCGATCTGATTTATAGTACAGAAATTTACAATAAGATCGGTTATGTACAATTTGTCGATCTGATTTATAGTACAGAAATTTACAATAAGATCGGTTATGTACAATTTGTCGATCTGATTTATAGTACAGAAATTTACAATAAGATCGGTTATGTACAATTTGTCGATCTGATTTATAGTACAGAAATTTACAATAAGATCGGTTATGTACAATTTGTCGATCTGATTTATAGTACAGAAATTTACAATAAGATCGGTTATGTACAATTTGTCGATCTGATTTATAGTACAGAAATTTACAATAAGATCGGTTATGTACAATTTGTCGATCTGATTTATAGTACAGAAATTTACAATAAGATCGGTTATGTACAATTTGTCGATCTGATTTATAGTACACAAATTTACAATAAGATCGGGTACAATTTGTCGATCTGATTTATAGTACAGAAATTTACAATAAGATCGGTTATGTACAATTTGTCGATCTGATTTATAGTACAGAAATTTACAATAAGATCGGTTATGTACAATTTGTCGATCTGATTTATAGTACAGAAATTTACAATAAGATCGGTTATGTACAATTTGTCGATCTGATTTATAGTACAGAAATTTACAATAAGATCGGTTATGTACAATTTGTCGATCTGATTTATAGTACAGAAATTTACAATAAGATCGGTTATGTACAATTTGTCGATCTGATTTATAGTACAGAAATTTACAATAAGATCGGTTATGTACAATTTGTCGATCTGATTTATAGTACAGAAATTTACAATAAGATCGGTTATGTACAATTTGTCGATCTGATTTATAGTACAGAAATTTACAATAAGATCGGTTATGTACAATTTGTCGATCTGATTTATAGTACAGAAATTTACAATAAGATCGGTTATGTACAATTTGTCGATCTGATTTATAGTACAGAAATTTACAATAAGATCGGTTATGTACAATTTGTCGATCTGATTTATAGTACAGAAATTTACAATAAGATCGGTTATGTACAATTTGTCGATCTGATTTATAGTACAGAAATTTACAATAAGATCGGTTATGTACAATTTGTCGATCTGATTTATAGTACAGAAATTTACAATAAGATCGGTTATGTACAATTTGTCGATCTGATTTATAGTAACTGAGATATTCCAAATTTTAGAGATTCCTCTCTCTAAATCCCCCTTCCACTCGTCTGATTTAAGCTGTCATTAAGGAATTTGGTCTTTCTTTTTACATAAAACGATTAAATATTATGTCTGGTTACAATAAAACAAAAATTGAGACCGCTAGAGCGTTAACAGTCAAATATATTTAGGGTCATTCAAAAAGAATGAACTGATTTCTCAGCTTTATGGTGCTTTACACCAGCATTGCAGCAGAACACGTTGTGATGCGATGCTGGAAATGGAACATGATGATGATGATGATGACAACATAATACTTCAACACCGGTTAAATACCTGGGCCTTTATTGCAATCTTGTATTACTGTTTGTTAATATGATATAGGTTAATGAAATCGGTTCATTCTTTTTGAAAGATCCTGTATATGCATATATTATTTCTCCCTTCGTTTTATTTTATTGAAGATATTTAGGATTGTTCGTTTTACATTTCTTTAAACTATTCTTTAACACACTACCACGATTACAAGCATTAACAAATTTGATGTTAGATTTTTATGAAAAGCTTCCAACTCGAATTTTATTTTAAACTAACAAAACATTCTGTCGCTAGGGCTTCGGACATATGTAGATCAGTTTACATTTTAAGAAATATTCCGAAAATCAAGACATTACGGCTGATTGGCTTTAGGGGGCCCTGCTTCAACTTATATGTGCGAATCTGAACTGATAAATTAGATTTCTTTGAGTAGCCATTGATTGATACGCATTAACACGGTTTGTTAAATGTTTCATGGATTGATAATTTATTTATGGGGTTGTTCTAATAAGACAAAGGGTGTATTGGGGTGGCCTCCCCTCCTGAATAGCCCCCCCCCTCTCCGTCACAGTTGTATGATTCCCCTCGGTTCGTGTCGCGTGTCACGGACTTCCTTCCAACAATAAGCCATTGTTCATACAAGGGAAGCATCTTGCTCTGCATACGTCACCCTTCAGGCTCGAATTCTCCCTACGATTTACTGTGATATGGGAGTGGAACATTTTTTTCAACTTAGATATAGGGGCATTTGGAAGGAAAACCTGACCTATAGTACACCTTGTCGTAACATTTGGCTTATTTCAACGGTAAATAGGCTCAATGGTGATCATAAAGTCCGTAGCATGGCCTTAAGGGAAATCAGCTATTGAGGTCGTACTCTACTACGATTTTCGAAATTTTTCTTCAAATGTCCATCGATCCTAACTGTGAAATGACGAAAATGAGGTCCGTTAAAAACTGTATCTATCTATCTATCTATCTATCTATCTATCTATATATATATATATATATATATATATATGTAAAAAGAAAGATCAATTTCGTTAATGGCTAAATTCGAGCCAGGAGGAGGGGGGTTTTTTCTAAAATTCGAAATATCTCCGTTACCATAGGTCAGATCGAAAAATTGTATATAACCAATCTTATTGCAAATTAAATGTACTATAAATATTGTTATATACATTTATTCACTATCTTATTTCTTATCTTATTATATTAACCGAGATATTTGCATTTTTCAGCCATCAGCAAACCGCCACTTCTACTAATGTACACAAACAATACTTTGCTATATAATAAATCACATTATTCGAAGTTTAAATACCAAAAATTGTATTGAAGAGACCTTTATTATACGAGATACATGCAAATATGTCCTGGTGACCCTCCCCCCCCCCCCGGTCTTAAAGTTTTGGACCACTAAAATTTAATTGATTGAGATGAATTATTCTGACTCATTATTAATTGCAGTAGTAGATATAGTAAATAGTTCTCAATAAAATTTATGTGTTATATTCTGATATATTTCAGTAATTGTTTTTCTTTCCGGTGTGAGGCGGGCAGACCCGTTTGATTACATTTCTAACCTAACGCTTTCTATCGGCAGTTTATTGAAGTTTGTATTTATTCACGGTGGTGTTGTGTTAGCAGTATGTATATTTATCTATTACTAAACTTCACGAGGGAAACCTGCTTAGTTTACACAGCCCCTGCGTGACGGAGTTTTTTTAATATAATTTAAGGCAGCAAAATAAAGCTGAATTAGTCTGCTTTGTTAATAATAATTTTCGTCTTTCAGAGAAATGATAAAAGTCAAGATATATCATGGCTAACCCATATTCCTAATCTGGAATAGATTTGTGTATTAGCTGTATCCATCATGTTCCATCTCTTCGCCGGCTACTGGGGTTGTAGATGATTCATCTTATTTGTTGCTCTGCTATTCATCGTAGCACAGGTGTCATCAGGAGGTTTCATCCGTTATCCGCAATATCATCGGATCGGGATCATCAATCTATCTCATCGATAATTGTTATTCCTACAATCGATCAACGATACGAATGAGTCCTGACGGTTGATTCGAGAGCACTCCAGATTATATATAATGCTATAGAAATTAGTAGGTTACGTACGAACTGGAACTTTGCGGGTTTCCGGAGTGAGTGATGCCATATTAGATTAAGGTAATGTGTCATCTAGTGCTTGGCGGGTTAGGGGAAATCAGTTATTGAGGTGTGACGCTATTTTTGAGAAATTTCTTCAAATGTCCATCGATCCTACCTCGCAGATAATGAAAAATAAAAGTCCGTCACGCAGGGGCTGCATAAACTAAGCAGATTTCCCACGTGAAGTTTTACAATAGAGAAATCTGCCTAATAACAACTGTAGTAGTAAGTAACCTCTAAACCTATTCACGAGGGACTAATAGTTACAGAAACGGCCACCAGAGCTCTCGGCGGAAAGGCCGAACATACGCAGAATACAAATGCAAATATCTCGGTTAATATTCAAGATACAGAATAAACGTATAGAACAATATTTATAGTAAATTGAATTTGAAGATTGATTCTATACAATTTTTCGATCCGACGCATAATAACGGAGATATTTTGACTTTTTGAAAATCCTCCCCTCTAACCCCCCCCTCCTACTTGTCCGATTTGAGCCGTTAACGTTAAGTTAACGAACTTGGTCTTTTTTTTTACATAAAACGACTAAATATCGAGTTTGGTACCGTTCAAACAAAAATTGCGACCGCTAGAGCGGTAACATACAAATATATATATATATATATATATATATATATATACAGTTTTGAACGGACTTCATTTTCGTCATCTACTAGGTAGGATCGATGGACATTTGAAGAAAAATGTCGAAAATTCCGTCATGAGTACAACCTCAGTAGCTGATTTCCCTTAAGGGAAATCTGCTAAATGAGGTGCTTTTAAAATTGCATATATATATTTGGTGTTGCTATTCTTTTTGGAGTTTTGGTCAAATCTTAGTTTATGCCGATATTCGAGAATCTTTATTTTCTCTTCTTCGGGGCAAGACTAAAGATACTTAAAAACTATTACACATAACTATTGTACTTATGACTATAGGTTACTATAGTGCAATAGGCATAACTATTTAATAATATAACTACTTAGGACTAGGGTTATAGTAACCTAGTCCTAAGTGCAATAGTTATGCCTATTGCACTATAGTGACCTATAGTACTAAGTATTATTGTTATGTGTAATAGTTTCGAAATATCGGCATAAACTAAGATTTTTTTCACGAACATTGACCAAAACTCCAAAACGATTAACAACACCATATATAAATATAACCTGGTCGAAAACATCAACACAAATATATATATTTCAGTTACCGCTTCAGCCGACGCAATTTTATTTTAATCGTTACTAAACTTGATATTTAATCGTTTTATGTAAAAAGAATGATCTAGTTCGTTAATGACTGAAATCCGACCAGCGGGAGTGGGGGGGATGGTCTGAGGAGAGGAATTTTGAATATTCTTAGTATCTCCGTTATTATTATTGTATAGATCAAATCTGATCATTGCAAATGTGATGTTCTATAAATGTTGTTATTTACGTACATTCACTCACATCTTGACTATTAATGGAGATATTTGCATTTTATAGTTTTCGGCCTTCAGTAAACACCCCCCCTCCCTTTCTACTCATGTCATTTTAATAAGCTGTTATATCGCAAAGCACACTATTTGAAGCATAAATAACAAATATTGTTTTCATTGAACTTTTACGTTTAGAGATAATAGCGAATATGTGATACACGTGAGAAATTTGCTTAGTTAACGCAGCCCCTGCACGACGGACGCTTTGAACTCCATGAAGAATCAATAATTCCATAGAGAGGCATACAGATTTTCTTGGTTGTTAACGCCACAAGACACCCTTTCTCCTTGCACATTATGTAGAAAGTATCGACTTCCTCTCGTCAAAATATATACGATTAACAATTCAATGATTTGTTACTCGTGAGCACTTTATATCCTTGCTCAGGGCCACATTAGTACTTGCAGCCCAAACCTAGCCCAAGATGAGAGGGCAATGCACTGCTGATGCAACTCTTGCACGTGACTATCATAAAGAGAGGATGCACTTTCCTTTCCCCATTTCTGAGGGATATAACAACTTTCTTTGACCATCAGATACTCATTTTTATTGTTGAAATATATTCTTCTGTGAATGCATCTCGTGTTTTATTAAGTGTCGGTGAAAATTATTG
Source organism: Riptortus pedestris (assembly GCA_019009955.1). Taxonomy (NCBI): domain Eukaryota; kingdom Metazoa; phylum Arthropoda; class Insecta; order Hemiptera; family Alydidae; genus Riptortus; species Riptortus pedestris. Next base: position 2,401,737 of record CM032232.1, read on the forward strand.
TCCCGTATGGGAAGTTAACTATTGTGGTAGAACCTTTAATCCCGATCAACTAACCCTCTGATTTTATATTACTAATTGGAACATTTCTGAGTTAATAATTTAATATTTTTTGTTTTCAGGTGAGAATTCCGGAAGCGTTTCTTGGCTACCATTTTTGTGAGTAATTCTATTTTCATTTTAGCAGATTTCCCTCAAGGAAAATCGGCTTTTGAGGTCGTACTCATGACGCAATTTTCGTAATTTTTCTTCAAAAGTCCATCGATCCTACCTAGTAGATGACGAAAATTAGTTCCGTTCAAAACTGTATATATATATATATATATATATATATATATATATATATATATATATGTACATATATATATATGTATATATGAGACGTTTGGTTTCAAAACCAGGTACATCCGTTTTTTTCAAAAACATTTTTTTTTTAATTTTTCATAAGTTTTTAATGCCGGAAATGATGTATTGGACGCGTTTGTTCCAAAATCATCTAGATCCTTCCAAAATCAATACCGGCAGATAATGAAAAAAATGTGTTAAACTGACTTTTTTAAAAAATGAAATCTATTTTGATCAGTCCTGAAAAATTTTTGAAAATGGATGTGCCTGGTTTTGAAACCAAACGCCTCATATATGGATCAAGCTATCTATCTATATATTTGTCTGTTACCAAACTCGATATTAAGTCGTTGTATGCAAAAAGAACGATCAAGTTCGTTAGCGCCTGAAATCGGGCGAGGGAAAGTGGGATTTAGAGGGGGAGACATTTGAAAATTCGAAATATCTCTGTTACTATAAGTCGGATCGAAAACATGTATAGAATCAATCTTATTGCAAATTAACTTTACTATACATTTTGTTATATACATTTATTCTTTATCTTGAATATTAACCGAGATATTTGCATTTTTCAATTATCAGCCTTCAGTAAATCCCTACTTCTACTCGTGTTACATAAACAATACTCTGTTATACAATTAACCACATTATTCGAAGCTGAAATACCAAATATTGTTTCTCAGAGGCCTTTATTACACGAGATAGATGCAAATATGATATTGTGACCCCCCCCCCGTCTTAATTTTTTTGACTACTGAAGCCAACAGAGAGAGCCGTTGGAACTGTTTGTTTACATTCGAGACGCTTCCCGCCGGAAGGGGAAATATTTCTTATTACCGTTTGTATTTATTCACTTAATATTCAAGATGGTGTTGTGTTAGAAGTATGTGTACTTCACGAGGGAAATCTGCTTAGTTTACGCAGCCCCTGCGTGACGAACTTTTCTCTATTTCTTTGTATAACCAATCAGCAGAAGGAGAGGGAGCTGAAGGCTGGAAACAAGAAAGTACGAATAGCTCATTTGATCATTAGTTTTACATGAAAAACTTATTTATGGAGTTTGGTAACGATTAAACAAATGTCCGTCACGCAGGGGCTACACTAACTAAGCAGATTACACTCGTGAGGTTTAACAACAGATAAATCTACACCATAATCAATAATAAGTGGTTAAATACAAACCATAATAAGAAACCTCCCGACGTTTTATGAAAAAAGAAAGATCATGTTCGTTAACGGAACCCTGGCCAGTAGAAGGGTGGGGGCTTTAGAGAGGGAACTTTAAGTCGTATCGAAATATTCGTACATTACTTTGAAAATTAAATCACCTCTAACCTTTTTTGCTTTCAGCTCCCCCCCCCCTCCAACTCATCTGCCTATTACGTATAAGTAGTGAATATGTGGTGAGGTGAGATCACAACCGTGTTATACCAGCACAGGGGAAATCTGCTTAGTCTACGCAACCCCTGCGTGACGGGTTTTTTTTCCAGTTTAATTATAAACCAATGCGGTTCCATCACACGTATTAATGAGCTCAACAAACTCTCATTATCATGAAGAGACGAGACACTGCAGCCTGAGAACAAGCTAAGGCACCATTGCTGCATCTTACAACAACATAAAGCATTCCGAAAGGAGATTGATGCCTAATTGAAAGTGGATGTGCATTGTGTTGAATTATCTGCCCATTGACCATATGGCGCATTGCAGACAGGTCATAAACTCTTCTGCAACAAGCCTTGTTGTACATGTTCCGTCTGCGTTGCTAGCCCTTTCCACCAACATCTGATATTCCACAGCGATTATCTGTTCGATTCTCGTCTGCCCATTAGACAATCGGCGTCCCAGTGGGCGCGGATTGATGGTTCTTTCTTATCTCTTATCCACAATAATTCTTTATTGGCTTTCGCTGTTCAGGCATTTACCGTCAGCTCCGTTGCCGTCACTGATTCTCTTGAAAAATGATCTGCAACTAAACCGTTTTATCTTCCACTAATAATACAGAAAGGTGTGTGGCGACTCCCTCTCTTTCTCCTCCCCCCTTTTTTTACCCCCGCTTTACCTTAAGGCTGTCCTTTATACAAGCGATTCTTTCCAATTTCTTTTTTACAATTTTGAAAACCGAATATTAATAGGTCACTCTAGCTCGTCCTTACTACTCAGAAAATGAGCATTGGGTTGAAGCCTAAGTTCAATAAAATTTAGAGTGGTGAGGAAATATTTAGAATCGGCATAAGTCTTAGGGCACCCGCAATTGGAATGCCGATGCCTCTGCACAGCGGGACTCCAATAAAATCTTAAACTATACTTAATTTGCTATTTACATTAAATTGCCACACTTTATATAATTTATAACTTACATTTATAACGTATTTTACCTATTGTTTTTTTACTTTAAACACATCTGCAGCATATGATTTAAATTCGTAGAAACTTTCTTCTGTTTCAACTAGTTTATTCAGGGTAGGGGGAGGCCATTCAAGCAAAGAATATTCTCCTGCTAATTTTCTTCTCTTGTTATAATAGAGATGACAATAAAATAGAATATGCTCGACATTTTCCTCTTCACCGCATTCGCAATTTGAATCTGGTCTTCTCTTGATCCTGTTGAGGTATTTATTCAGATCGTCAACCTAGAGTGGCGAGTTCGATTCTTGCCTGGGCAAAGGAAATTATTTAGTGACGAAATTCATTAAATAACGTCCTAAAATCCCACCCTGGCTAGAAAAGGGTGGTAACCTGTAGATAACCCGTCCCGATTAGCCTAAGTTGCAAAAAGTGGACGTTAATAAATAAATAATAATATTCAGATCGTCGTGTCCCGGAATAAGCTGTGTTGACCAAAGGTTTGAACCAGCTTGCGTTGAGTCTCTTTTCCACATTGGGAAAGAATGCATAAGTGAGTCGCCCTTTGTCCGATAGGTCTGTCAATCCCTTATCGATTTTTGTAGCTGGCTAATTCTCTATCATTAGTCAGCTGATGCAGGCTGCCGAGGGATGGCTATCTAACAACTCTGCCCTTGAATACAGTGTTCTCCACTCATGCCTTTACTGGTGTGATTGGAATTTTCCTCATGATGCCTTTATTGCTGGATGGTCTGCTGCAGAAGGCAATGGGAAACCACTGTATATCCTTGTGACCCTCTTATCCCCTTGTTCGGTGTTAGCCTCTAAATACTTCAGGAGAAGAAGCATCTGAAAATTCCTTGGAATATATTTGCTGTTTGCTCGTAAAGTGGCTACTGTATTGCCCGTGTCCGATCCGATGCCACTTGGATCGTTTGCTTGGCGCATTCCGCAATAGAATGTTTGCGCTACTCTCTCCGCAATAAAGGGTGTACTCAAGAAGCACTGTTCTGCCCCTTTATGGGTTTGTCGGCACCCTTTCAGCCGCGACCATAAGCCGTACCATTAGTTCTGGACGAATGTGAAACTCCTCTAGTGTACGTGATGACTACGCCTTCTACGGTATGATCTACCGTGAACTTCGTCATTCCTAAGGGAAACTTAACTATTTTCCATGCCGTACTTCGATGCTTCTTCTCCCCAATTTCTCTTTAGAGAATACGCCCTTGGAGAGGGTCACAGACACCACCTACACCTGAGAACAATATAACTGTTCATTTCCTTGACGACTAATCACGTATTATAGTTGATCACTTAGTATTATTATAGTCACTTATTGACTAACCACTATCCGTTCCTAATTTCATCTATGTACTTGCTAAGATACTCGGCGTTGCTCGGCAAATCATTAGAGACTGAATAATGGATTTTTTCCCCAATTACTTGTTTAAAATGTGGGCCATAGCAATACAATAATAGATACCTTTACCAAACTCTGTAATTTAAAATGAACCAGAATAATTTTTATCTCAATCAATGTAATTAGCAGATTTCCCTTAAGGGATCGGTGTGAAAAATTGTATAGAATCAATCTTATTGCAAATTAAATTTACTATAAATATTCTTATATACATTTATTCTCTATCTTGAATATTAACCGAGATATATTCTATTTTTCAGGTTTAAGCCTTGAACAAACACTTCTACTCATGTCATAATAACAATAAGCTGCTGTATTATGAACCACTTCATTACAAGGCTAAAACCAAATATTGTTTTCATTAAACATTTACTTTGTGAGATATATGCAAATACGTTCGTTGACCCCCCCCCCCCTTTAGTTCTTTAGTTAGTTGACTTCTAATATTTGAGTGATTGAAATAAAACTGATTCTGATTCATTACAAATTTCTAGATTTTGTAAATTGTTTTCAATAAAATTAATACGTTATATTCAGATATATTTCATTAATTACTTGTCTTTCCGGTCTATCTATTTAGAGCTACAATGTTGGCTGGCGTGTTTGATTACAATTCAGCCGCTTTCCGTTATGGAGATTATTAACTTGTATTGTAAATTGAGTGAAAGATTTCTCTTTACAGTTTGTATTTATTCACTTAACATTCAAGGTAGTGTTACCTGTATGTATATTTATCTATTGTGTTAACAATACCTTCGCGTGGGAAATATGCTTAGTTTTCGCATCCCCTGCGTGACGGAAGTTTCTTGTTATTGGTCTGACATCAACTGTAACGTATCAGCAGGTTGGAAATCTGCTTAGCCCTTCACGAAGAACATTTTTACGTATTCCAATCTCATATTGACACCTTCCTTATTCGAAGCGGAACAAGTTATAAGAGACATTCCGATCTAAGTTATTCATGTTGCGTTATCGGAGTAAGAACGTTTGCCCCAAGATTTTCCCCCGAGGTGTATCTAATGTCTGTCATTTAGATGTGTCACGAGAGGATTTGATTATCTGTTGGATGTAGCTCGGAGGGCCTAAAAGGTTTTTTCCCTCCATTCCTCAGCCTTAGCGGGTAGATACAACTCCTGAAATGTGTGGGGACTAGCTTGCTCTCAGCTTTGCCTAAGTAGAAAAAAGTGGTCGTTATATTGAGTCCCACGTCTCTCTTAGCTTGGTATATCTCTTTGTTAGCCTCTTATTGGGCCCCATAAACTACCTCAAAGAGGTACTGACGATATCTCCGACAACAGGTTTTCCTCTTTTCCTTCGAGGAAAACAAAAAATCCGTCACACACGGGCTGGGTTAACTAAGCAGAGTTTCTAAGTGATCTATCTTATTACTTAAAGGTTCAATGAGAACAATATTTGATATTTAGGCTTTATTCTTAAGTGTATAAAACCATTATTATTGCAAATTTAATGTTCTATAAATGTTCTTATGTACATTTTTTCACTATCTTGATTATTAACTGAGATATTTGCATTTTTTAGTTTTCAGTCTTCAGTAAAGCCCCTACTCCTACTCATTTCATATTAACAATATTCTATTATGTTATGAAGCTCTTTATTTGAAGCTTAAATACCAAATATTGTTCTCATCTAACTTTTAAGTTTTGAGATAAATGCAAATAAGTGGCGCACGTGGGAAATTTGCTTAGTTAACGCAGCCCCTGCGTGACGGACTTTATTATTGTTTGTATAGGCTTCAAAAATTCAAGTTAATTCTTAGCTTTGAGCCTTTATGTTTATATTACAATTCTGATGTATTCTTTCTGTTTTAATGTTCAAATTTTATATTACTTCTCAATACATAAATTTTCAAACTTTATTTTTCTTAATTTTGAACACAGCTCGTGACTATGCACTTGTCGGATTTCTGCCATTAACGAACTTGATTTTTAGTTTTATATAAACCCTTTAAATATTGAGTTTGGTGACGATCAAACAAAAACTGCGACCGCAAGTGTTTAACAGGCAAATATATATATATTTAGATAGTTTTGAATCGACCTCACTTTCTTCATCTCCTTGGTAGAATCGATGGAGATTTGAGCAAATTTTCAAGTCATGAGTGCGCCCCCAATAGAAGGTATAAACGCTTGGTTTCTGGCGCTATTATTCCTCTCAAAAATTGGGAACACAGCTTTTATTTTTACCATAACTGTACAATTACTTAGAGTAAGAGAAAACTTCTTTATGCCAAAATGTTAACCATCCTTTGCATATGGTAGCTTACGTATGCTGATTAATGATAATAAGAACCTTTAGACGATATGATTATGTACCCCAAAACTTTCATACAGTGCGTGTGTGTGTCTTTATGTGTGTGGTCTCCTTATCAACTTCGCTTCTATTTGAAGTTTTAATTAACTCCTTCTTTAACCATTTTTCTCCTTGAACTTAATTTACTAGCTTCCAGAGAATTCTAATGAACAGCCAGGACATTATAGCTAGGACCCCTAATTATTATCCATAAAAAAGTTCCGTGATGACGTGCTAAAAGGTTGTTAATGGCTTTCAGCATAATGTACGTTAGAGGAGTATTTAGTTACGTGTCCGGACTTTCTTATGCCGCGATTAAAAAATTACCTAAGCGAATTGTGTCCACGTAACCTGAAAAGGAACCAGTTCGTGCTCTGTAATTATGTGCCACAGTTACAAATCATTATTTTACAGTCCCCACTTCATTACCCTACTTCTATTATGGTTTTTAACATTTCAAGGAGAATAGTGGAAATAAATAAAACTTTATTTATTTTTGTAATTAGCGAGTTTTTAAAAACTGGGTCAATAGCCGTGTACTGTTTTACATGTATTCCTTCACCTCATAGGTTCTTAATATATGATATATTTTTAACATCTACACTAATGATGTATTTGATGTTGGCAGAAACTGGACCTCAAATAGTGGGGGTTTAGAGGGAAGCATTCGAACATTTGATGTATATCTCCGTTATTATAAGTCGCCTTGTAAAATGTTATAGAACCATTCTTGTTAAAATATTGATACCCTACAATTGTTCTATGCATTTAAGCAGATTTTCGTTAAGGGAAAGCAGCTATAGAGATCATACTCATGACGCGATTTTCAAAATTTTTCTTCAAATGTCCATTGATCATTCCTAGGAGATGACGAAAATGAGGTCCGTTCAAAATTGTATGTGTATATATTTGTCTGTTACCGCTCCAGCGGTTGAAATTATTGTTTATCGTTACGAAACTCGATATTCAGTCGTTTTATGTAAAAAGAAAGATCAAGTTCGTTAACGGCTCAAATCGGACCAGGGGGAGAGGGGGTTTAGAGGGTGAGAATTTTGAAAATTCAAAATATGTCCGTTACTATACGTCGGATCGAAAATGTGTATAGAATTAATCTTATCACAAATTAAATGTACTATAAATTTTGTTATATACATTTATATCTTGAATTTTACCCAAGATATTTTTCAGTTTTGAGCCTTCAGTAACCCCACTTCTATTTGTGTTACATAAGCAATTCTCTTTTATATCATAAATCACATTATTCGAGGCCTAAATACCAAATCTTGTTTTCATTGAACTTTTACTTTGTGAGATATATGCAAATACGTCGACCCCCCCCCCTCTTCTCCTGTTTTTGGATTACTAGAATTTGAGTGATTGAAATAAAATGGATTCTTATTCTTTACAAAATACAGTAAATTGCTTTCAATAAAATTAATATGTTGTATTCAGATATATTTCATTATTTTTTTTTCTTTCTGGTCTATCTATCTCTTCAGGGCTACGAGGTTGGCTCGCCTGCTTTTTTACAATTCAGCCGCTTTCCGTTGTAGAGATTATTAACTTGTACTGTAAATCGACTGAACATTGACGGTAGTGTTACCAGTATGTATATTTATCTATTGTAAACCTTCGCCAGGGAAATCTGCTTAGTTTGCGCAGCCCCTGCGTGACGGACTTTTTATTTTACTCCGGACCTTTATTAGATCATAAACAAGGACTTTTAATTGCATTTACAGATTCTGGGTCATTCCATTGACAGAACTGCCTGTCGCTAGGTTGTAGTTAATATTTTTAGGATGTCTATTTTAGAATTCACAGGTTGACAATCGGTTCAGTTTATACAGTTGCTTGCTGACGGCCTGCTTTAACTCTGCATAATTGAAATACATTTACCAAATGACGTGCATAAGTTTACATATTGCACTAATGGAACTAGCTAGCAATATGCAAATCCTTGACACAATTGTTCAAATCATACACGGCATAACAAGTGGGAGGTTCGAATCCAGACTTGATTGCCTCTTTTGGATAACTGGATATTGGCTAAAATATCAATTGGGATATTTATTATCTGGACTTGATGGAATTATCCGGACCGCTGATATTTCGGTTAGCCTTGATAAATGGCTGTGTTACAGCCAAACCTGGACGACTCACTACATCAGCCGCTCTTATTACCCTCCGAATTGCCTATCATCAGCAATCAGATGTGTTATTAATCATTACAGTTTATTTATGCTTTCAATTTGATATTTCAAGTTCCTAATTGTGTTTCATCAATGAGATCAAGGCGTCGTGTGCTGTACGATTTGGAATGCGTAGTCTTGTTCCACGGCCTAAACAAAGTATTGCTTCTATACTGCATCTAACTCACATTTGCCAAGAGCTTTAAAGCCTGCGTCTTAAGAAAAAAGTCAGTCACGCAGGGGCTGCGTAAACTAAGCAGATTTCCCATGTGAAGTTTTACAATAGAGAAATCTGCAAACTGATAACACAATACCACCGTATGATTAGATAATGAGAAATCTTTTAGTTAATTAAAATAAATTCCCAACTGAAACGGCTTCTGAATTGTAAGAATAATTTATATTTTAATATCTCAAATTTTAGTAGTCCAAGAACTAAAGAAGGGGGGGGGGCGGATGAACAGAACGTATTTGCATAAATCTCACCAAGTGACGAAGGTAAGGTAAGGTTAAAAACGCCAGGTTAGAAGAAGCTTCCGCCTGAGTCGAGAAATGACGAAGATGGCCGACGTAATCCGAACTATACCCGAGCACAGACTTCATAAATATGCAAATATCTCGGTTAATATTCAAGATAGAGAATCAATGTATATAACAATATTTATAGTAAATTTAATTTGCAATAAGATTGGTTCTATACAATTTTTCGATCCGATGAATAATAACGGAGTTATTTTGACTTCGAAAATCCCCCTCTAAACCCCCCCTCCCTCTAGTCCGATTTCAGCCATTAACGAACTTGATCTGTCTTTTTACATAAAACGTTTAAATATCGAGTTTCGTTACGATCAAACAATAATTGCGACCGCTAGTGTGCTAACACACAAATATATAGATATATATAGAGATATATATATATATATATATATATATATATATACTGTTGAACGGCCCTCATTTTCGACATCTCCTGGGCAGGATCGATGGACATTTGAAGAAATTTTACGAAAATCGCGTCATGAGTACGACCTCAATAGCTGATTTCCCTGAAGAGAAATCTGCTAATATGCAAAAAATATATTTATAGTATAATAATATGTTATGTATTTATTATATAATAACATACTATGTAATACCTTTACTTACGAAATAAATAAGCAAAGGAGCATATATTAGTAGCATATTATTATTATACAAAAATATACCTAAGTATAAAAAATTATATACAAATATTAACCTACACATTACAAAAAAAATCAAAGGACACTCATTTATAAGGAAAATAATGCAAACAACAGCAAAAAAAACATGAAACTTGATAATTCGTTATTGCCAAAACATTCAGGGATACCATAGTATGTGTTCACCGTAAATACTTCTTTGGCATTTACAGAAAAGAGGGTACCTCTTCCATTTTTTTGTCTATGAATTACTATCACTTTCTTCCTTTTGTCTTAAATGGAAGAAAGTGATAGTGGTTCAATCTCTAATCTCACCTTTAGTAATAAATAGTGAATTCAGTGTCATAGAAAATATACTAAATAGAAGTTAAAAAAGGCTGTGTCAAATACGACACTTACCGACACATAGTACGAAAAATGGTGAAGGACAGAGCTTGCAATGACCTTGACATGTAGTTGACTATTTAAGCACACCATTCTTGTCCTGTTTGTTATAAGCTCATGCGTGTACAACTTACGGCATAGGTGTCACGTATGACACAGCCTTTTCGTTTAAAGGTTAATAAACACTCTATAAGAAAAAAAAATTGTACTTGCACACCGTCGGAAGAGAGCACACTAGACAAACATATTCATATATAATGAGCAGACAAGATGAACGTATATGTCACTACTCCAGTAGATGCCTGACCTGTAAAACACATACTAACTGACTGCACACAAGTGAAAACGTAGCCATGGCCCACAAATGTATTTCAACTACTGGCCTACAGTAGCCAATTTATAGATGATGTTTTTTAAGTAATTTAAGAAATAATGGATTTTTCATGAAATATAAAAGCTACTAGTTATCATTATGACAAATTATATATATTAAGCACTGTATTTGTAGAACATAAGATTTACCTCCTTCCAGTTTACCTCTTTATAGTTTTTTCTTTCTTAAAAATTTTACATTTAATTTTAAGCAATATATTTATTTTGTACATTTGTAATATTTAGTTTTTCATATTTATTTAATTTTGTGAAATTATTTTTCTCTCACGTTTAAAGATGAATCTCCATTGTTTGAAGCGGTATCTCAAATAAATAATAATAATAATAAGGAAAATGGTTTTCATAACCACTAAAATTTAAAAAAAGGTCCGTAACGCATGGGGGGGGGGGGGGGGGGGGGGGGGGGGGGGGGGGGGGGGCTGCGTAAACTATACAGATTTCCCACTTACTGGTACAACACTCCTGCGATTTAATCTCACATATACTCATTTCTATGTAAAAAAAAGTCCGTCACGCAGGGGCTGCGTAAACTAAGAAGATTTCCCACGTGCAGTTTTACAATAGAGAAATCTGCCCAATAACAAGTGTAGTAAGTAGAAAGGGATCACTAAACTCATACACGAGGGACGAATAGTTTAACGAAAAACGACCGCCAGAGCTCTCTCTCTTCGGAAAGTACCAAAAAAGCTCACTCCTGCCGACCAATGCAGAATACAAATGCAAATATCTCGGTTAATATTCAAGATAACAGAATAAATGTATAGAACAATATTTATAGTAAATTTAATTTGCAATAAGATTGATTTTCTATACAATTTTTCGATCCGACACGCCATAATAACGGAGATAATTTAGAATTTTTCCGAAAAATCCCCCCCTCAAAACGGCCCTCAGACTGGTCCGAATTTCCAGCCGTTAACCGAACTTGAGATCTTCCTTTTTTAACATAAAACGATTAAATTCCGAGTTTGGTAACGATCAAACAATCCCTTAAGGGAAATGTGCTAAAAAAAACCAATGACTACAAAGGCATACTGAAAGCCGAGGACCAGAAAACGAATAACTCCCTTAATACTTGAGATAAATGCAAATGCGTGGCGCACGTGGGAAATCTGCTTAGTTAACGCAGCCCCTGCGTGACGGACTTTATTATTGTTTGTATAGGTAAACTCAAGTTAATTCTTAGCTTTGAGCCTTTATGTTTATATTCCAATTCTGAGTATTCTTTCTGTTCTAATGTTCAAATTTTATATTACCTCTCAATACAAAAATTTCTCAAACTTTATTTTTCTTGATTTTTGAACACAGCTCGTGACTGTGGACTTTTTCGGATTTCTGCCATCGATAAACGAACTTGATTTTTTAGTCTTTTTTATAAAACCCTTTAAATATCGAGTTTTTGTGACGATCAAACAAAAATTGCGACCGCAAGTGTTTAACAGGCAAAAAATATATATAATATATATATATATATAATATATATATATATAAACAGTTTTGAATGCGACCTCACTTTCTTTCAATCTCCTTGGTAGGATCGATGGACATTTGAGCAAATTTTCAAGTCATGAGTGCGCCCTCAATAGTAAGGTATAAAACGCTCGGTTTCTGGCGTTATATTAATTCCACTCAAAAATAGGGTACACAGCTTTTATTTTTACCATAACTGTACAATTACTTAGAGTAAGAGAAAACAAAGATTTCCCCTGTGAAGTTTTACAATAGAGAAATCTGCATACTGAAAACACAATACCACCCTGATTAGATAATGAGAAATCTTTATAGTTAATTAAAATAAATTCCCCCAACTGAAACTGGGGGGGGGGGGGGGGGGGCTTCTGAATGAAAGAATAATTTAATATTTTTAATATCTCAAATTTTAGAGTAGTCCAAGAACTAAAGAAGGGGGGGGGGCGGATGAACAGAACGTATTTGCATAAATCTCACCAAGTGACGAAGGTTAAGGTAAGGTTAAAAACGACAGGTTAGAAGAAGCTTCCGCCTGAGTCGAGAAATGACGAAGATGGCCGACGTAATCCGAACAAATACCCGAGCACAGACTTCATAAATATGCAAATTCCTCGTTAATATTCAAGATAGAGAATAAATGTATAGAACAATATTATAAGTAAATTTAATTTGCAATAAGATTGGTTATCTATACGATGTTTCGATCCAATGCATAATAACGGAGATATTTCGAATTTTTGAAAATCCCCCCTCTAAACCCCCCCCCCCCTCCCACTGGTCCGATTTCAGCCGTTAACGAACTTGATCTTCCTTTTTACATAAAACGATTAAAATACCTAGTTTGGTGACGATTAAACAATAATTGCGACCGCTATTGTGCTAACAGACAAATATATATATTAAATATATATATATATATATATATATATATATATATATTATAGTTTTGAACGGACCCTCATTTTCGTCATCTCCTGGGTAGGATGATGGACATTTGAAGAAATTTTTCGAAAATCGCGTTATGATACGACCTCAATAGCTGATTTCCCTGAAGGGAAATCTGCTAATATGCAAAAAAATATATTTATAGTATAATATGTTAATATTATTTTATTATATAATAACATACTAATGTAATACTTTTACTTACGAAATAAATAAGCAAAGAAGCATATATTAGTAGTGTATTATTATTATAGAAAAATATACCTAAGTATAAAAAAATTGTATACAAATATAACCTACACATTACAAAAAAAAAATCAAAGGACACTCATATTATAAGGAAAATAATGCAAACAACAGCAAAAAAAAAAAAACATGAAACTTCATAATTCGTTATTGCCAAAACATTCAGGGATACCATAGTATGTGTTCATCCGTAAATACTTCTTTGGCATTTACAGCAAAGAGGGTACCTCTGTGGGGGGAGTCCATTTTTTTTGTCTATGAATTAACTATCACTTTCTTCCTTTTGTCTTAAATGGAAGAAAGTGATAGGGTTCAATTTCTAATCTCATCTTGAGTAATAAATAGCGAATTCAGTGTCATATGAAAATATACAAAATAGAAGTTAAACAAGGCTTGTCAAATACGACACCTCCCCCACTGGCACATAAACTCATGAAAAAGTACGAAAAATGGGGAGGACAGTGCGTGCAATGACCTTAACATGTAGTTGACTATTGAATAGGAGGGTATTAAGCACATCAGTCTTGTCCTGTTTGTTACAAGCGTGGGACAACTTAACGGTCATAGTGTCCATGTATGACACAGCCTTTTTTCGTTTAAAAGGTTAATAAAAACACTCACTCTATAAGAATAAAAAAAAAATTGTACTTGCACACCGTCGGAAAAGAGCACATTAGACTAACACATTCATATCTACTGAGGCAGACAAGATGAACCTATATGTCACTACTCCCAGTAGATGCCTGACTGTAAAACACATACTAACTGACTGCACACAAGTGAAAACGTAAGCCATGGCCCACAAATGTATTTCAACTACTGGCCGACAGATAGCCAATTTATAGATGATGTTTTTAAGTATTTAAAAATAATGGATTATTTGATGAAATATAAAAGCTATTAGTTATCATTATGTAAAATTATATATAGCAAGCACTGTATTTGTAGAACATAAGATTTACCTCCTTCCAGTTTACCTCTTTATAGTTTTTTCTTTCTTAAAAATTTTACATTTAATTTTAAGCAATATATTTATTTTGTACATTTGTAATATTTAGTTTTTCATATTTATTTAATTTTGTGAAATTATTTTCTCCCATGTTTAAAAATGAATCGTTATTGTTGCGGTATCTCAAATAAATAATAATAATAAATAAGTGAAAATGGTTTTTCATAACCACTAAAATTTTAAAAAAGGTCCGTAACGCAGGGGCTGCGTAAACTATACAGATTTCCCACGTACTGGTACAACACTCCTGCGATTTAATCTCACATATACTCTATTTCTATGTAAAAAAAAGTCCGTCACGCAGGGGGCTGCGTAAGCTAAGAAGATTTCCCACGTGCAGTTTTACAATAGAGAAATCTGCCCAATATTACAAGTTGTAAGTAGAAGTAGTAATGGGGTGATCACTAAACTCATACACTATGGGACGAATAGTTAACGAAAACGGCCGCCAGAGCTCTCTTCGGAAAGTACCAAAAAGCTCACTCCTGCCGACCAATGCAGAATACAAATGCAAATATCTCGGTTAATATTCAAGATACAGAATAAATGTATAGAACAATATTTATAGTAAATTTATTTGCAATAAGATTGCTTCTATACAATTTTTCGATCCGACGCATAATAACGGAGATATTTAGAATTTTCCGAAAATCCCCCCCTCAAAACGGCCCCTCAGACTGGTCCCGATTTCAGCCCTTAACGAACTGAATCTTCCTTTTTTACATAAAACGATTAAATTCCGAGTATTTGGTAACGATCAAACAATCCCTTAAGGGAACTGTGCTAAAAAAACCAATGAGTACAAAGGATACTGAAGGCCGAGGACAAAAAAACGAATAACCCCCTTAATACGTAAGTTACGAAAAATGCCTAGAACTACAATTGTGGAGAATCTATAGTTCAACAAGATTGGTTCTAAGACATCTTTCGATCCCAGGCATAATAGAGGAAATATTTTGAATTTTCGAATCCCCCCCCCCTCCATTATTCCAGGTCCGATTTCAGCCAATAACAAATATGATCTTTAGTGTTGACTGAAACGGTTGCTCATTGAGTATGGTATAGTTCATATAAACATGTACGAGTTAAGAACGTAACATTTTAGTTCATGACGTCACTACCCTACGATCCCTAATTCCTGACCCTCCTGAGCTAGGGGTGGGTGAGGGTGTGTTCGGTGGTCATGGTTATGACCTTATATAATTCTTAACATTTGGGGGAACCCGCCCCATCTTCAGTGCTTTGTAACATTACAAATACAATTTATATAAACACATGCTATATAAATAAATAAAAATTAATGCCAGTCTATAAAAAGTCCGTCACGCAGAGGCTGCGTAAACAAAGCAGATTTTCCGCGCAAAGTTATACAATAGAGAAATCTCCATACGAGAGCCGATCAGTTACGGAAACAGCCGAACTAGCTTTCGGCGGGAGCGATTAGAAACGACCATAGCTCGTCCGTTACACATAATAAAAATGCAAATATCTCGGTTAATATTCAATATAGAGAATAAATGTATATACAAATATCTATAGTAAATTTAATTTACAATATGATTGGTTCTATACAATTTTTCGATCCGTCGTATAGTAACGGAGATATTTCGAATTTTCGAAATTCCCCATCTAAATCTCCCCTCCCACTAGTCTGATTTCAGCCGTTAACAAACATGATCTTTCTTTTTACATAAAACGATTAAATACCGAGTTTGGTGACGATTAAACAAAAATTGCGACCGCTAGAGTTTTTACAGACAAAAATATATATAGTTTTGAACGGACCTCATTTTCGTGATCTCCTGGGTAGGATCGATGGACATTTGAAGAAAAAATTTGAAAATCGCGTCATGAGTACGACCTCAATTCCTGATTTCCCTTAAGGGAAATCTGCTAAAAGTTAAAACCAAATGTATAGTTTAAGTTAAATATTTACTATTTGCTCTTAAAATAATTTGGTATTTAACCTTGTAATGAAGTACTTCATGATATAGCAGCTTATTATTAATATGATACTAGTAGGAGTGGGGTTTACTTAAGGCTGACAACTAAAACATCCAAATATCTCGGTTAGTATTCATGATATAGAAAATATACATAGAACAACATTTATAGAACTTTAAATTTGCAATATTATTAGTTCTATACAATTATTCGATCTGACGTATAATAACGGAGGTTCCCCTCTTCTACCCCCCCCCCCAACTGTCCGATGTCATCCATTAACTAACTTGCTCTTTCTTTTTACATAAAATAATTAAATATCGAGTTTAGTAACACTCAAACGCAAATTTCGGCCGCTAGAGCGTTGAGACATATATGTAATATTTGTCGGACCTCATTTTCGTCATCTCCTTGGTAGGATTGGTGGACATTTGAGGAAATTATTCGAAAATCGGGCCTTTAGTTTAGACTCTGTGCCGAGGACAATGTTGAGCAGGCTGTACAAATGTTTATTTAATTTTATTAAAAATAGGCACCGAACTCGCGAGAGTTATTTGTGCCTAGGTGGTCAAGATTCCATTTTCGTATTCTTTCCTTGTGGTGCAGTCCCTCTAACTTCAAGATCCCTTCTTTTAGCCATCCGTCATCCTCGCCTATGTTGCATCTCTCCTATTGTTCACCTATTATTCATGATCCTGTGACAAATTGGAAAAACAGAGCAGTATTTTTGTATATATATATCAATTTGATACATAAATATTTTATCTCACTTTCTTGTGTGCCTGCCATATGTTTGAAGTCCTATTATATTTCTTTATTTAAACGAGTAATTATTAAAAATCTTAACAGTTTTTTATAGGGTGACAATCATCCCCTATATTTCGGATAGTACTTCTGACATACCAAGGGACTTTCTGGTGTCCTCATACCATTCTACACTGTGTAAGTATGTGTGCGACTGTTAGATCTACTCCACAAGCAGTGCAGGTATGGAGTGTTCTTCCTCTTTTCATTAGGTGCTGGTGAGTGACCTTTGTGTGCCAATTCTAAAGGCGGCATATTACTACTTCATCCCTCCTTTATTGTTTGTAGAAGTATACCAGGGGTTCACACTACTTTTACTGTGCGGACTTATTATCACGCAACTCATGCCATTGCCATGCCCATTGCTCCAGTGCCAGTTTTTTCGCATGAATTGATGGCGTTAGCGATCGGGCAACTTCTGTTCATTAGTGTGCCCTCTGTGATAGCTTTAGCGGCTAAGGCGTCAGCATTCATATTTCCTTCTATGCCAGAATGTCCTGGTGTACCCAAAAAAATTCGACATTAATATTTTTCTTGTGCAATTCCTCCAAAATCTGTTGGATTTCTTTACAGATGGGATTTTTTATTGTACATTTTTTCAATTGATTTTAAGCTGCTGTTAAGAGTCAGAACAAATCAAAGCATTTTTTTGCTCAATTAACAATAGGTTAAGAGCTGCTTTTATTGCTGTAAGTTCTGCAGTAAATACACTACATATGTTTAAATAAATAGTCTGTAGACTAGCAGAAATAATGAAAGCCCTTTCTCTGCAAGGCCTATGCATATATTAGCCACTACAAACACAACAGAATCTCTGTTGATAGATGCAACAACCTGGTTGCTAAATAAAATAATTGTTGGATACAAATTATACTCATGAATTGATATAATGGATTTGAATATGCCCTTCCAATCATTTTACCAGATTTATCATCTTAGAAATGTAGCATTTGTGTAAGTTTTGAAATCCTCTTGATGGATAACAAGTTCTTAATTATATTGATTTAATTTTATTTAATCAAAAATTAATCAGATTTCCCACGTGAGGATAAGATACATGAATTTCACATTCTCTATTTCTTGACTCTGTGACTTGAGTTACGAAAAAAAATCATAGACAATTATGCAAATTAAATTATTTATAACTGTTTTTACATAAATCCTTTCTCTATCTCAAATATTAACCGAGATAATTCCATTTTTTAATTTTCACCCTTCAATAATCCCCCGCTATTATTCATCGTACGTTCTGAATGACCCAGCATAACATGAAAATCGTTTCTAGAAGACAAACATGCAAATACGTTCAGTTGACCCCTCCCCGTCTTCTCGGATTACTACAATTAGAGTGAGAACAATATTTGGTATTTAGGCTTCAAATAAACTACTTCCTGAAATAACAGCTTACTGCAAATATTGCATGAGTAGGAGTGGGGGTTTAGTGAAGGCTGAAAACTAAAGAAGTACAAATATCTCGATTAATAATCAAGATAGTGGAAAAACGCATATAACAACATATGCAGAACAATTAATTTGCAATAAGGTTTGTCCTATAAACCGTTTTGCAAACGTATGACTGAGATATTCAAAATTCCCCCCTTCCCCCTGTCCGATATCAGCCATTAACGAACTTGATCTTTCTTTTTACATAAAACGTCTAAATATCCAGTTTGGTAACGATCCAACAAAAATTACGATATGCTAGACAAATATACATATACATACATACATACATACATAAATATATATATATATATATATATATATATATATATATACATATACATATAATTTTGAACGAACCTCAATTTCTTCCTCTCCTGAGGAGGATCGATGGTCATTTGAGGAACCTTTTTTGAAAATCGCATCATGAGTGCAACTTATTGATTTTCCTTAAGGCAAAAAGTTGTTTGGTCTTTTTAGCAGATTTCCCTTAATGGAAATCAGCTACTGAGGTCGTACTTATGAAGTCATTTTCGAAAAATTTCGTTTGAAAATGTCCATCGATCCTACCTAGGAGAACACGAAAATGAGGTCCGTTCAAAATTATATATATATATATATATATATATATATATATATATATATATATATATATATTTGTCTGTTAACGCTCTAACCGATTTAAACGTTTTATGCGAAAAGACAGATCAAGTTCGTTAATGGCTGAAATCGGACCAGTGGGAGGGGGTTTAGAGGGGGGATTTTCGAACATTCGAAATATCTCCGTTACTATACGTCGGATCGAAAAATTATATAGAATCAACCTTATTACAAATTAAAGTTACTATACATATTGTTACACACATTTATTTATTCTCTATCTTGAATATTAACCAAGATATTTGCATTTTCATTATACGTGGGCCGAGTTTCCCGCCAAATCCTAGTTCGGCGTTTCCGTAGCTTTTCGGCCCTCATACGGTGATTTCTCTATTGTATAACGTCACGTGGGAAATCTGCTTAGTTTACGCAGCCGCTACTTGACAGACTTGTGTTTCTACCCTGCAGTATATTTTTGCAGAAATTGTGTTCCTTAGAAAATGGCCAATTAACTTGAAACTTGTATTCACGAGAGTTTTGCTTGTGATTTTACTTCCACTAACATTTATTAAAACTTAACCCTTGAATAGTAACTGTGCTAGAAATAGTTGGGCTGTATAGAAACGAAATTGTAAAGTTTCTTTTCTCTGAAGTGGCGTTTAACATGAACTGAACACGGAATACTGAACTATTTTGAGCATTGTCATTAGCATATTCCCTACAAAATAGAATTAAAATAACAGATCCTTCGTCTCGCGTGTTCCAGCTTAAATGAGTCGCAGCTATTTAACATTCTCATGATAAGCACATGTCCAACGTTGTCCTTCGTCTTGGAAGACAGAAATGTTGGCCTTCTGGTTCCTCTAAAACTCGGGTTACTTGAAATAGTATTAGTAGATTTGTCCCAAGGGTAATCAGTTATTGAGGTCATACTCATGACGTGATTATTGGAAAAATACTCTCAAATGTCTATCGATCCTATCCAGGGGATGGCGAAAATGAAATCCGTTCAAAATTGTATCTATATGTCTGTATATATATATATATATATATATATATATATATATATATACTAGCTCAGATACCCGGCTTTGCTCGGGAATTCATTTGAGGCTGAATGGTGATCGAATTTTTTGGCAAGGCTTTACTTTGCACAATATTTTGACATTTACCCGTCCCAGTGTTTAGTTTAAATACCGTTTCTGTGGATTTGTTAATAATAAAATTATTTTTTTATGTAAGACTACACTGTCCTGCATATTGTTATATTTCCCGGTTCCTGTGCATTATGCATAGATTTGAATTATTAAGCACAAAATATTAACATACATTTGAATTAATTTTCCCGGTGAGTTACCTGGCAGTTCCAAAGGATTGTTGAGCAAATTTCTCTAAATAACAAAATAAACAACTTTAGTTATGTGCATATTTGCCGAAACCCAAAGAGGAAATCATTATTTTTAATTTCAGGCCTCCCTTATAACCCCCACTCCTGTTTGTCTTAGAGAATATTAACATAGCCTAAAGTCTAAGTTGGGTTAGTAGTAATATACATACCAAGTTTCATAAAATTCGGTTCAGCCGTTTATGCGTGAAAAGGTAACAAACAAACAAACAAACATACACCAAAGAAACAAAATGCAGTTATGGTGTCTATGTAATGTGAAACGAAAAGTTATCGTGAAATTTCGCGAAAACAATCAATGTACGGACAGAGGTTACAATTTTATATATATATATATATAGATTTTTCAATTTTCGTAAAGTTTGAAGTTGTATATCTCTGATGGGACTGATTATAAAATCAAGATTATACACATTATGTGATACAATAATAAAGTGAAGTAAAAATTGTCCACCATTTCCAAAAATAGAGTCTCAGAGTCAAATATTAATGTATACATTTTTACTCCACTTTACTATCATACATGATAAACTCAAAGTTTAAGATCTAAGAAAAACATATAAAAAGTCCGTCACGCAGGGGCTGCGTTAGCTAAGCAGATTTCTCACGCGCGTCCCGCATTTGCATTTATCTCATAACGTAAGAGTTGAACATTATTTGGTGTTTAAACTTCAAGAAAAGTGCTTCACAATATAATAGCTTATTGTTAATATGACACGGGTAGGAGTGGGGGTTTACTGATGGTAGAAAACTATAAAATGCCAATATCTCGGTTAATAATCAAGATGATGAAAAAATATACTTAACAACATTTACAGAGCATTATATTTGCAACAAGATTGGTTCTATACAATTGTTTGATCCGACGTATAATGACGGAGATATACTGAATTTTTGAAATTCCTCCCCTCTAACCCCCCACTTCCACTTGTTCGATTTGTCATTAACGAACTCGACCTTTAGTTTATTGAAAATCTAGAGCGGTAACAGACAAGTATAAGTATAAGTATATATATATATATGTGTGTGTGTGTGTGTTTGTGTAATTTTGATCGGACCTTTTCGTCATCTTCTAGGTACGATCGATGGACTTGAGGAAATGTTTCTAAAAGTTCCCCCTCTAACCCCCACCCCTCGTCCCAAATTGACGATTGGACTCACGTGATCTTTATTTTTACATAAAATATTAAAATATCCTGTTTGGCCAAGATCAAACAAGAATTTACATATATACTTATAATTTTGAGAGGGACTCATTTTCGTAAACTAAGTCAGAGAGATCGTTGTACATTTGTGGAAATTTTTCGAAAATTACGTCATGAGTACGACCTATCAGCTATTGGATTTGCCTTAAGGGAAAGCTGCTAAAAATAATTAATGTGGACGAGCAAGCTACCTTGGATCATTTCATATGGATGGACACTTTGGTTGAGTTACTAACTGTAATACAAATTATTGTTTCATTCACGAAATGACGTGGCTATCAGAAGATAAGTATGGGTCGGGGACGAGGGTGGATGAATACAAGACTTGCTCAAAGCCAAATTGGATGTAAATTGTAAGCGGGCGTATTGTTAAACTGTATAGCATTCCAAAAATGCCACCACCTCTGCCATATGCAGTGACGTATGGATTCCATAGATGCTCCCTCCACAGCGTTGGGTGACCCAGTTCCGGATTTATGTCAACCGATGAATGTGTGACCATCCAAACAAATTGCACAGAGACGAGCTACGCTGTTTACGTCGCCCCTCATCATTCTTCGACCAGATATAAATATGGAATAATTGTGGCAAGCAACTAACAGCTGGTATATAACTCTTTACAATACTACAAGTTGATCATCTGCTTCGCAACTAGAACAGTGTAGTCCACTGTGAATTCATTTAAAATATATTCATTTTAGCAGATACGGGAAATCAGCTATTGAGGTCGTACTCATGGCGCGATTTTTGAAAAATTTCCTCAAAAGTCCATCGATCCTATCCAGGAGATGACGAAAATGAGGTCTGTTTAAAATTACATATATATATATATATATATATATATATATATATATATATATATATATATATATATATATATATTTGTCTGTTAACGCTCTAGCGGTCGCAAGTTTTGTTTGATCGTTATCAAACTCCGTATTTAATCGTTTTATGCAAAAAGGAAGATCTAGTTCGTTAATGGCTGAAATCGGACCAGTGGGAGGAGGGTTTAGGGGGGGATTTTGAAAATTCGAAATATCTCCGTTACTAATTAAACGATAAATATTGTTCTATACATATTTTCTGTATCGTGAATATTAACCGAGATATTTGGATTTTATAGTTTTCCGCTTTCAGTTAAGCCCCACTCTTACTCGTGTTATATTAATAATAAGCTGTTATATCATGAACCTCTTTATTACAAGGTTAACTAAGGAATATAGTTTTCATTAAACTTTTACCCTGTGAGATATATGCAAATATGTCCTGTTGATCCCCCGCCGATTTTTGTTCACGGATTACTAAAATTTGAGCAATTGAGATTAAAATTATTCTGCTTCATTACAAATTACAGCACTAGCTCTAGTAAATAGTTTTCATTAAAATTAATTTGTTATATAAAGTTATATCTCATTAATGGTTTTTATTTCCTGTCTAGAACTCGGGATGGCAGGCCTGTTAGTTTAATTTTCAGAGGTTTCCGTTGTAGTGTTATTAACTTCTAACTGACAGATTTCTCTTTACCGTTTGTATTTATTTATTCAGTTAATATTCGCCCTGGTATTACCTGTAAGTATATTTATCTATTGCAAACCTTCGCGTGGGAAATCTGCTTAGTTTACGCAGCCCCTGCGTGACGGACTTTTAAATTGAATATTGAAGTCTTGCAAATAAATAATAACTACACTAAGCAGATTTTTCAAGTTTTGGTATAGCATACATAATATCTTAATTTATGGCGTCAAAACCCAACGAATTGCCATGCATCTTGCATAATAAAGATCCCTCCATAACAAATATTTGGTATGTAAGCTTATAATAAAGTGGTTTATGATATAACAGCTCCTTGTTAATGTGGCATGAGTAGGAATGGGGGTTTACTTAAGACTGATTACTAAACATCAAAGTCCAAATATCTCGGTGAATATTAATGATAGACAAAATGTGTAAAACAACAATTATAGGTAATTTAATTTTGAATAAAATTGGTTATGTACTCGTATTTGACCCGATTTATAATAACGAAGATATTTTCGATTTTCGAAATTCCTATCCTCTGCCACTGGTCATTAGTCAGTATCGAACTTTACAGTTATTTTTACGTAAACGTTTAAAAGTCGAGTTTTGTAGCGATCAAACTAACATTGCTCTAGATCAGGTGTGTGCAACCTTTGACATGTTGCGGGCCAAACTTTAGTGTGCAAATACATTCGTGGGCCGCTTTAGAAAGTATTGTATTTTAAAGTATTGCTCATAATTTTTAACGATAGATATCAGGCATGAAATTCTACCACAATATAATTATAATACGATTTATTAAAATAACAAAATGAAATAGGTACAACATTATAAATAAATCTTAAAATTTGGAATGATTACAAACAACGAAAATTATATAGCGACACCGAAATCAATGAGACACCTGAGCTTGAATTTGGGAAACTAATTCATCAATGTTTGGATTAATTCCACTGATACAAAGACGAAAAGAATTTTCCGAATTATCGTCAGTCAGCCTTGTACGATGTTTTGATTTATTAACTTTCATCATTGAAAAGAACTGTTGGCATTTATAAGTACTGGCAAACGCACAAATCTCTCCTCATCTTCCTCATATGGAGTAAGTAATGTAATATTTTTGTTAGATTGGGTTTTTCAAAATGTCTCGCGGACCGGTGGTTGCCCACGCATGGTCTAAACCTTTAACAGAGAGATAAATGTTCATAATTTCGAATAGACCTCAATTTCGTCATCTCCTAGGTTGATCGAGGAACAGTGTTTGAAAATCGCGTCACGGATACGATCTCAATTGCTGATTTACCTTTCGGGGGAAAGGGAAATCTGCTAAAAAGACTTGTTAGCCAGCCCGTAACAATTAAGTACTTAAATCCCCAAATTGGAGTTAATTGTAACTAAATACAATATGATCTGTATCACCAATTTCCTCGACTTTCCCGAGCTGGCCTTGTCAAGCCGATCACTTCAACGACAACCCCAGCGAGCCGCGGCCTCATAATAAATACATCGGAGCAAAGAGCAGACAGCCGATAATTTATTGAAACAAAAAGATGGTTTCCTAAATTTTACAAAGCCTCGGCAAATGGCCGCCTCGGTAAATATTTTATCCGGCGTAGCAATCTCTCTCTCTATTTCATTTTTCATTTCCAATAGCAAACTGATAAACCTCACGGACACTAAGACTCCTTCTCTATCTTCGATTCTTATATCTGGCCAAATATAATTGCTTTTCTCAATATCAGAGAGAGAGGCTGCTTATTCCATGAAACCAGTACATGAGGAAAAAACTAAAACAAAAATATGGAAACATTATTTATTAAATCAAGTTAGAAGTGAGTTTCAATTAAGCCAGATTTAACTACGAGCTACCCAGAAAAGAGCGAAATCCTATAGTCTTGCTATTATTCAGAAATTGAAGGGTTTGCTGCAAAAAGGAGGTAGCTCCAATTCTCCAGCTTTTGGGAAAACAAAAAAAAACGTTTAAAAAAAATCAAGTTTTAAGTTATGTAAAAATATTGTTGTTGCTTACTTTCAATTATGGTGTTTACATATTAGAACAGTATTTTCATTCAAAAAATATCATCCAAATGTTGGTGGTACGTGGATTATCCTTGGAGCTACCTCTTTTTTGCCCAAAAGAATGGAATATGAGGAATGAAGGAATATGTTATGTCTTGGAAAAAGGTGTAAAAATAAATAGAATTTACTATAATTATGTATTTTTTATTCAAAAAAGAAAACTGAAAATAAAGTACAGCAAAATTATTGGTTTTACAAACAGAAAATAACATCATTATAACGAATAACATAAAATACGAAAATAACATCATAACGATTGAAAGCTGCATCCTTTTGGGGCCAAATAAAAGAGGTTTTTTTTTGGCACAAGAAAGTGTTTATAACTCCCAACAGCTATGGGATGGAGCTACCTCCTTTTTGCAGCAAACCCTTCAATTGTTCTTCCTGCTGTGATAAAAATATATAAAATTGATATTTATTGTAACTTATTCTATATTTACTTTTAAAAAATGTCTCTTGGACATCAAGCTATTGTTTTTTTATCCTGAATTTTCCGATTCGACTAATAATTATAGAGATATTTTTAATTTTGGAATCCCCACCCTTCTCTAAACCCTCCCCCTCCCCCTATTCCAGGGTGATTTCTGCCTTAAATTATGTGATCTTTAGTGCTGAATGAAACAGTTAAATATCGAGTACGCTGTTACCTCAAATAGTAAAAGGTCGATAAAATCAATATTTGGTGTTCCAGGTTCCGATAAACTGGTTCATGATATAACAGCTTATTGTTAGTAGTCGTTACATAACTAGGATTGGGGGTTTACCGAAGTCCGATAACTAAAATTTCTCGGCTAATATTCACGATAGCGGAAATATGTATATAACACTATTGATAGGAAATTAAATTTGCAGTAAGATATGTTCTATACCATTTTTCGGTTAGACATAATAGCGGAGATGTTTCGAATTTTCGAAATTCCTCTTTTCCATTAAACCCCCCCCCCACCCTGTCCGATTTCAGCCATTAACGAACATGTTCTTTGTTTTTACATAGAACGCTTATACATCGAGATTGGTAACGAACAAACAAAAATGGTGACCGCTAGAGCGTTCACAGAGACTACCTTATGTCTCTTGGGTAGTTTGATTGACATTTGAAGAAACTTTTCGAAAATCGCATCATGAGTGCAACCTCAATAGCTAAAAGAGGTCGGTTCAAAATTATATATATATATATATATATATATATATATATATATATATATACAATCAACCGCAAAAAAAACCGGACACTTAGATTTAGTCTTATAATTTTGTTTAAATACTTAATATATATGTATATTAATCTTTTTAATTAAAATAATTGGTTAATCTATAGGATATTTAAACAAAATCTGCCAAAAGTGAATAATTTTTTATTGATTATTTACAAAAAATTACAAAATAAAAAATAAAAAGATAAATTAACACATTTAAAAAAAAAAAATTATTCTTTCATTTTATTACAGTGAATGGTAGACTTCGCTATCCCAGAGCGTTAATCGGCAATGTTATCGTAAAGCTCCGGCCCTTCCATCTAAGTTTGAAAGAACCCATTATTCTGGACCGAAATAAAAATAAAACATTAATTAAAGAAAATGCTTGGTTAATAATTAACGATGTTTAAATGTGCGAAAAACTACTTACAGGTTAGAATAAGATCAACTTCACGACAAATAAATCTAATCTGAGTTTTATCTAATTGTTTACTAATCCTGAAGGGAATAGTTTCAATGGACTTAGACTCTAAATTCTCTGTAATAACTAAAATAACCTCAGCATAAAAGAAAATTGCTGAAAATTAGCTTTTAAAACGACAAAAATGAAGACCCGGTTTTTTTTTTTGTTAGAGTGTAGATATATATGTTATATTTATTTAATTGTCAGTTACTGCTATGGAGGTTGCAATTTATTTTTAATTGGCACCAAACTCGATATTTAAACTTCTTGAGGGAAGTTAGGAATCTGGGATACGGAAATAGAGACGGTCAAGCTGCAATCCATGTGAATAAGTTGAGAGCAGGAGGCCGAGAAATCAGATAAATATTACCGAAATAGAATTCGGAATTCACAGATAACAGGTGGAAACATCTGACAGGTATAATTAGGTTGGGCATACTGTAGTTGGTAGGACTGTATAATGCAGATGGTGGATAGCCATTAAAAGAGTATTATGTAACTAATGGGCCTATAGGCAGGCATCAACTACAATCTGCTGCCATCTTTCGTCATCATTATTACTTAACCTGTCTCCCGCTACGGGTTACACACCCGAAATGTTATACCTTACTTTTGGAAACCTCAAAACGTCTCGCCCAAGCAGGTGCTACATAAAACTAAGCCTAGTTCCCGCGTGAAGGTATTAAATAGCGAAACTTCACGAGAGTCGAAACAGTTTACGGACACGGCCGAACTACCTTTTTGAGGAAATTCACGCCGAAGTTAGACGATCTCATCTTGTCCGTTATCCGCACACTCTTAAGAAAAATGCGAATATCACGGTTAATATTCCAAGATAGAGAATAAAAGTATATAATAATATTTATAGTATCAATTAAATTTTCAATAAGAATGGATTCTATACAACATTTTGAATACGACCGTATATTAACGAGAGATATTTGGAATTATCGGATGGATCGCTCCCCTCTAACCCCCCCCCCTCCCCCCTACTAGTCCCGATTTCAGCCATTAATTATCATAAATTTTTTTTTTAGATTAAACGTTTAAATATCGGGTTTGGTAATCGATTAAAAACAGAAAATTGTGACCCCTAACCATCACTACCCTAAATTGTGAGAGCGGTAACAGACAAATATCTAAATCATTTTCAACCTGACCTCATTGTTTCGTCATCTCCTAGGGTTTGAATTGATTGACATTTCGTGGACATTTTTTGTAAATCGCGCGTCATGAGTACGACCTATAATAGCAGAATTTCCTCCTAAAGGGGACATTATGTAAAAAAGAATAATGTGTTTTAATGAAGAACCTGTCTTCTGAATTGTGCTCAGGATATAAAAAAAAGTCCTACAACGCAGAAGCTGCGTAAACTAAGCAAGTTTCCCATCGTGAAAGTTTTATAATAAAGCAATTTCAGTATAGAGAGTCAAACCATTACGGGAACGGCCCGAACAAGTCTCTTGACGGAAACTCACGACTAGACCCCGAAGTTAGCCGATCTCATCTCAGAAGCTGAAAACAGAAAAATGCCAAATAACTCGGTTTAATATTCAAGATAGAGAATTAAATGTATATAACAATATTTATAGTAAATTTAATTTTCCATAAGAATGGCTTCTAAACAACATTTTGATACGAGACGTAATATTAACGGAGATATTTGGAATTATTGATGCAGCGATCATTCCCCTCCTAAACCACCTCTTATAACCCCCCCCACTAGTCCGATTTCAGCCCATTAAATGGTTTTTTATGGGGTTTGGGCGGGTATATCGATTTCATCCAACAAAAATTGTGACCCTTAGTAGTATTCGGTGTTTAGTAACATGGCTAAATATCTATAGTCATTTTCAACCGACCTCAATTATTCGGTCATCTTCCATGGGTTTGAATAGGATTGAACATTTGTTGGACATTTTTGTAAAATCGCGTCATGAGTACGAACCTAAATAGCTGATTTTCCTAAAAGGGAATTTCTATTATTAAAGAAAATAATTGTTTAATGAAGAACCTGTCTTCTGTATTGTTGACTTCAGGAGTATAATAAAAAAGTCCTTCACGGAGAAAGCTGCGTAAACCTAAGGCCAGATTTCCCACGTGAAGATTTATAACAAATAAAGAAATTTCAGTATAGAGAGGTCAAACAATTTACGGGAATACGAAAAGGCCCGGCGCCGAACCCCGACCGCCCGAACCCGACGCAACCGAAAACTAGCTCTTTGACGGAAAACTCACGACTAGACCCGACTAGACCCAACTAAGCCACGATCTCATCTCCCAGAAGCTGGGGGGAAAACAGAAAAAAATAAAAAAAAAAAAAAAAATGCAAAATATCTTCGGTTAATAAATCAAGATAGAGGAATAAATGTATATAACAATATTTTATAGTAAATTTAATTTTGCAATTAGATTGGCTTCTATACAATGTATTCGATCCGGACGTATATTAACGGGAGATATTTCGTAAAAACAGAAAGAAAAAAAAAGTTTTTTTTTAGTTTTGAAATGAAAAAAAAAAAAACTTCTCCCCTCCTCATAAAAACACACCCCCCACCCCCACCCCCCTCCCCACCCCCCCCCCCCCTACCCCCCCCCACACCCCCCTCCCCACTGGTTCCGATTTCAGCCGTTAACGAACTTGATTCTTCCTTTTTACAATAATAAACGATTAATAATACCGAGTTTTGGCGAAGGATTAAACATAAAAAAATTGCGAACCGGCTTAGAGTGTTATTTGTTTGTGTTTATTACAAGAACCAAATTATATAATATATATATATATCTATATATATTTATATATATTATTATATAATATATATATAGTTTTTGAATGGACCTTCCATTTTCGGTCAACTCCTGGGGTAGCTGGGTAGTCTAGACAGGACCGACTGTTCATTTGAGGAAAAGAATAATTTAGGAAAATTGGAGGAAAAATTGTTTCGAAAATCGCGCCATGAGTTACGACCTCAATAGCTGATTTCCCTGAAGGGAAATCTGCTAAAAGTCCTTCACGCTGAAATTGCGTAAACTAAGCATGATCAAGTAAACATCTTCAAAATAAGAATGTAAATTATTAATTGATGACGTAATCGCGCAGTGAATTTCCATGGATCTCGCATAACAAATGTATCCAGAAAACAGTATTTGGTAGTTAAGCTTCAAATGAAATGATTTAGGACTTAACGGCTTTTTTTAATATGACTTGAGTAAGAATTGCGGTTTTACAAATATCTCAGCTAATGTTCATGATAGAGAAAATATGTACATACCAATATTTATAGGCAATTGCATTGGCAATAACATTGGTTTTGTACACTTTTTCGATCCGATGTATAATAACGAAGATATTTGTAATTTTCGAATTCCCTCTAAATCCCCCTCCTCCCACTCCAATGTGAGCCGTTATCGATCGTAATCTTTCTTTTAACATAAAACGCTTATATATCGAGTAACGATTAAACAATTGTATAATTTTGAACCGGTCCTCGTTTTGTTCATCTTCTAGGTGCGATCGATGGACGTTTGAGGATATTATTTCAAAATTCGCGTAATGTGTACAAGCCCAATATCCGATCTCCCCGGAGGGAAATCTGTTAAAAGTCTGAACTAAGCATAAGCATTCCTTATTAGTTGATTCAAACTCATTAGAAATGAACGACTAACGATAGCATTTAATACTTTTTGTTTATATCCTTTCCGTTGCGAGTCGGCTAATGGTGTTTAGTCTATTGAAATGCAGTTTCTTCTAGATACCTCTTTAGCTTCTTTGGACTTCCTTTTGGTCCTTAACCTAATTCGTTTGTGCATTTCCTTCTGGCTCTTGGTTTTCCTGCATCACCCGCGACTTCCATTTTCACAGAAAACATCGTCAATGCTTTGCATACTATTTGTTGACATGAACAGCTTTATACAAGGCAGTAGTAAATGGACCGTTTCTTTCATTTCATTATGTATGTAACAACCTTTTAGCAGATTTCCCTTAAGGAACCAAGGGAAATTGGACCAAGGGGAGGATGGATTTTGAGAAGGATAATTTTGAAAATTTAAAAATATTTCCGTTACTATGCGTCGGATCGAAATACTGTACAAAATCAATGTTATTGCAAATTAAATGTACTATTAAATACTGTTATTTTCATTATTCTCTATCTTGAATATTAACCAAGATATTTGCATTTTTCCCCACTTCTACTTATGTTACATAAATACTCTGTATATAGTATAATATTTGCATTTTCCAGTTTTCAGCCTGTTATATAATAAACCACTTTATTCTAAGCTTAAACACCAAATATTGTTTTCGAGAGACCTTTATTATACGAGAACCATGCAAATATGTTCTGCTGACCCCCCCCCCCCCCAACCGTCTTAAGTTCTTGGACTACTAAAATTTGATCTTTATAAATTTCAGTACTAGGCAAAGTTCATAGTTTTGAATAAAATGAATATATTATATTGGTTATATGGTTTTCTTTCCGGTGAACCGTTGGCAGACAAGTTGGTTTACGTTTGTATTTATTCACTTATATTCACGGTGGTGTTGTGTTAGCAGTATGTAGGTATGGTCTATTATTAAACCTTTCACGAGGGAAATCTTGCATTAGTTTTTACACTCAGCCATATCTGAGGCTGGACTTTTTTCTATGGGCTTTATAAGACTTTTGCTTTCACTTACCTCATTTATAACTTGCATGTTGGTTTTTCTTTGTGTTCAACTTGTTCTAGTGATTCTACGCCCGATCCACATTTCCATTGCTTGTAACCATATTCCTTTTTGTGGAAAGTCTGTTCCTTCCAGACGTCTCTCCTGGGTAGGATCGATAGTGATTTGAGGAAATTTTGCGAAAATCGCGTCATGAACCTCAATAGCTGATGATTCCTTCAAGGTATAAATCTGTTAATAACCTGTTTCTCGATAAGACCAAATGCGAGGTATATACCAGTGTGTGAAAATGAAAAAAAACAAAAAAACTTTCGCCTCCATATAAAGGCTTACACATTCAGTAACCTTAATGAGCTTGGTTGAGGACGAGGCCCAGATACCTGTTGCCAGCAATTAGCTAGCAGTGGTTTTCTAAATGCTGTTAGTGCTGAGGAGCAGGCCAGCTGTAGGGACGGATAGAGAAAGGTTGCAGGTAGAAAAAATCTGCCCCTCTCCCTCATCCTCTCATTCCATCATCGTCTCTCCCTCTCCCTCCCTCTCATTCCACCATCGTCTCTCCCTCTCACTCCCCCTCTCCCGCCCAAATCCCAGGCGGGAAACAGCTGACCTGCCTAACCCTCGGCCTGGGTCAACACTCTTAATGGCCTTCTCTAGGTCGTTATAGTTCATCGTTTGCTCCAGCTCCGTTTTTAACCTGATCCTCTCTCCGAGCAACAGTGTCTGTCTACAGACGAATTTAGGCTAAATGTATCTTGGGGCATTTTAAATATTTACCGAAAGGGGGGGGGTTCGCCTTTGTTAACTTTATCTTCGAAAACCTATAGACAAGGTTCTCTTTCCAGCCTGCTGTTGTGTAGTCAACATGGGGCTGCTAACTACGGTCTTTCTTTATTTGTTCTAAAGATATTGGCTGCCAGGACACGAGGACCTTGGACTTAGTACGACATTGAGTACCCATTTCGAAGTGTGGCTACAATGTAGGAGGCACCTAGCCGTGAGGCCTTAATCCAACCTACACCAATCCAACGCTTCATGGTGACTGAGGATTCGCTACGATGGTCAGAAGCGATCCTATGGAAGGGACAGTCTCCTACTACCCAGCTCCCACACGAATGAAACACATGTACCAATTTACCTGGCCTGTATGTCCTCGTGCTTTGAACACACGACCACTACGTCTATGACCGGCAGTGAAGGCAAGCCTCCACTCCGGATACCACCCAGCTCGTAGTTCACATTGAGTAAGCCACTAGAACTTACCCCATTAAGGCAGGAGTGATCCCCTGCCCGGAACAGCAAAGCCGACTAAGGACCTACTGTTCCCCTACCCAGCAGCTACACAGCGGGGGCTTACTGCTGCCACTGGGGAAGGCCGGCCCCGTGCCGGAAGGACTTAGTACGACAGCAGACTACCAGGCTAAACTAATTACTCAACAAACTCCATACACACAAACAAACATATTATACGAAGACATAGTGAGACACATGCGCCACCAAATCGTAAACAAATGGCAATCAGAATGGATGTAAGTAAAGAACCACCTCTGCAGTATGGAATGTACTATTAAGGAGTGGTCATCGAGCCATAGGAGTACTAGACGGGAGGAAGTTGTTCTTGCCAGGCTCAGGATCGGCCACACATAGACACTGTATGACAAGGACCCTATATGCAAATACTGCAACAAACACCTTAAGACAATACACATACTGACAGACTGCATCCAATGAAAAAAAACTTCACATACCCCACGATATGACAGAACTATTAACTGACAGCAGCCAATATATTCCACAAATACTAACATATCTAAAACACATAAACATTTACAAAAACATATAGTACAAAATAGTATAGGTCTACAGCATACTTAACAAAATTTAAAAGGGATAACTATTATTACATTCTTTAGACAAAGCACGGATATGAGAAAGAATCAGATATTAAAGAAATATTTTCCATAATATAAAAATAAAGCACAATAAAGGTAAGCACATGAAGAAGTAAATATATCATTCTAATTATGCCAATCACCATCGCTCTGGGGCACTAAACTAAATAAATAAAAAATTCTTCTAAAAACACAGTTTAATGCTTTTATATTTGACTTTAGCAGCTCTGAATCAACTAGATGAGGTTACCAATTGGTAGGAGGAGGTTATAAAATGGACTCGAAATTAAGCCCTACGACGGAATGTTTTGTACAAGGGGTTTTAGCCAAGACGATACATATATTTGTCTGGTGATGGTCCTGCGGTCGCAATGTTTGTTTGATCGTTACCAAACTGGACATTTAAACGTTTTGTATTAAAATATAGATCAACGTCGTTAACGGCTGAAACCGGGCCAGTGGAAGTAGGGGTTTAGAGGAAAGGAATTTCGAAAGTACGATATATCTCCGTTATTATACGTCGTATCTAAAAATTGTATAACACCAATATTATAGAAAATTTAATGCTCTATAATTATTGTTATATATGCAATTGCACTATATTCATTATTAATCGAGATATTTCCATTTGTTATTTTCAGCCTTCAGCAAACCCCCGCTTCTACTCATGTCATATTAACAATAAACTGTTATATCATGAAGTACTTTATTTCATGCTTAAATACCAAATATTGTTTACCAGAAACCTTTATTATTCGAGATACTTGTAGAGTCGTTGCGTGCTGGCGTTATCAATTAAGAAAATAAATTTGTCTCGAAAATGTTTACTCGATCTATAACATGCTCGATATTTAACTCTTTCAGTCTACATTAAAGATCATATTTGTTTTTGTCTGAAGTAGGGCATTGAATAATGGAGGTTTTGATGAGGTTTCGAGATTCGAAAATTCAAATTATCTCCGTCATTATGTGTCCAATCGAAAAGTGTTAAGGAACCAATCTTGTTATACTGTTGATGGCCTACAATTGTTGTTCTATGCATTTTTTCGTAATTCAAGTATTCAGCGAGTTATTCGTACTTACTTGTTATTAGCATTCAGTAAATCCCCCACTAACGAACATGGGAAATCTACTTAGTTTACGCAGCCCCTGCGTGACGGGCTAAATATTTACGGGCCCTTAAACCTAGTGATATCCTTCAATTATAATGTGAACAACCTGTTGATTTCTTTGTAATCACTGTTTCAAACTTTTGTGTGGTGCCAATTCTCCATTCACTTCACATGTAATTCTTAGAATTGTCTTCTCATCGAGTGATATTCCATTTTGGTTTAATTTGAATTAATTAAAAAATGTTCAAGGTTTCTTGTACAGTGGATTATTTATTATTCCTGAAGCGTATTTTCAGAAGTTCTACTTTCTTTATCAAATGGGATTAAAGTTTCTAAATTGGAGTTTATGCGAGGACAGGGGCATCATTATAATTATTTTGGCCTATATTTTTTTCAATAATTTAATGTTTAAGAAAAATATCGTTGTATCACCACCGGGATTCCAACTCAGATTGTTATTCAACTACTACTACTCAACTAGGAAACACATTTTTCATTCACCCGCACATTCAGACTCAACTAGTATGTAGTAAATAATTATTCTGAGTTGGTATTCTGGCAGGAGGTGGAAGTGACTTGTAATGTAGGTAGATAAAAGAATTGGCTATTCTTCCACTGTATAAATTTATTAAATTGACAGAGCGTTTTCGATGCAGTGCATCATCATCAGTGCCCTGTTGACACACAAAAACAATAATTACTTATCTCTATTAAAATATTTAAGATAAAGGGTAAAATAGATAACATGTTACAATAAATTTGTGAACGCTGCCATGAATTTATATCGGACAGATTAAAAAATTTATTATTGCAGTGCTCACAATACATGTATCATAAAGAGTAATACTGAAAGACGTTTATAGCCACAAGTGATGACAATGTCACTGGAAAATATTCTTCAGATTGAGGACATTTATAAATTGAACATGCTTTACTTATTTCTTTCAGCAGTATGCAACTAGGTAACGATATAGTATACAATTATCTTGCTAATTAAACACTATAATATACAGATGTCCAACGAAGTCAATTAACAAGATACAGTAAACGAATAAATAAAAGTAAATACATATGATGTTAAAGAGTACTAATTAAGTTATAAAGAATGTTGATTGAAGACTTGATAAAATTTAGTTAAAATATATATGTCGTATATTATTATTTATTAACGTCCACTTTTTGCAACTAAGGCTAATTGGGACGGGCTATATACAGGTTACCACCCTTTTCTAGCCAGGGTGGTATTTTAGGATGTTATTTAATGAATTTCGTCTCCAAATAATTTCCTTTGCCCAGGTGAGAATCGAACTCGCCACTCTAGGTTTGTCTTGTGAGATTAAAGTCATCGCTTTAACTCGCATGGCTAACCTGAGCCCCTGTATATTATTAATAAGATTACTAACACCAAATGGGCCAGACTCAGGCTAAAATGTGTATATATTAGTCAATAAAATCTATCTATCTGGTGTGGAGACGAAACGAATTATTCTGTTGGCTTCGAAATGGACATTTTCCTTTAGTTCATAGTAGGAAGTGAATAAAATATTCCCGTTGCAGCATGTGATCTAATTTCAGATCATCAATGAAGCCGTGTCATATGCATCAATAATGTTGTCTGCACTGTGCGCAATTCGGAGTTGTAGTTCCTGCAGACATTGTACATGTGCTTGTCATTTGGAGAACGGATCAGATTAGTGCCGTCATCGGCAGAAATATTTCATCGGGAAGCCTCGGCAAACGCAGCTCATTAATGCTGCAGCATTATGAAAACTTAACGCTAATTCTGCTCTAAAGGCAGTCGTAATTCCTTCTCTAGCAACTTAGTGTGAATTCCCAACAAGGGTCTGTTTGCCATTAGATATTCATGTTGACTGCCATCGAGTTCATACGCGGCCCTCCTAATGAGAGCTAATTCGGCAGAAAGGGAAGTCGTGTAGTGGCTGCTAGTCAACATGTCACGAGTAGGGCCACTAGTCTGATGTGTGTAGTTAGCTCCATCTTATCTCTAATGTCTATTTCCGTCAGTTTTAATAACTTGGAATTGCCTACGGGCATCTCATTCTCACTGTTTCCGTACTCACATTCTCTTCCTTAGAAAAAAAAAAAGTCCGTCACGCAGGGGCTGCGTAAACTAAGCAGATTTCCCTCGTGAAGTTTAATAATAGATAAACCTACATACTGCTAACACAACACCACCGTGAATATTAAGTGAATAAATACAAACGGTAATAAGAAATCTTTCCCCTCCCGGCAGGAA
The DNA here is from genome assembly GCA_019009955.1 of Riptortus pedestris. Lineage (NCBI taxonomy): Eukaryota > Metazoa > Arthropoda > Insecta > Hemiptera > Alydidae > Riptortus > Riptortus pedestris. The sequence goes on from CM032232.1 coordinate 2,438,553, forward strand.
GCGTCTCAAATGTAAACAAATAGGTATGTCAACGGCTCATCGGAAAGAAAACCAATATAACATATTCATTTTATTGAAAAGTAAGTACTATATCTAGTACTGTAATTTATAAGGAATCAGAATAATTTTTATCTCAACCAATCAAATTATAGTAGTCCAAGAATTTATGTGGGGGGGAGGGGTCACAAGAACATATTTGCATCTATCTCGTATAATAAAGGTCTCTAGAAAACAATATTTCGTATTTAAGCTTCGAATAATGTGGTTTATTATATAGCAGAGTATTGATTAAGCAACACGAGTAGAAGTAGTGGTTTACTGAAGGCTGAAAACTGAAAAATGCAAATATCTCGGTTAATACTCAAGATGAAGAATAAACTTTTATAACAATATTCATATTAAATTTAATTTGAAATAAGATTGGTTCTATACAACGATTCGATCTGACGCATAATAACTGAGATATTATGAATTTTATGTTTCCCCCCTCTAAATCCCCCCACCATTTCCGATTTCAGCCATTAACGAACCTGATCTTTCTTTTTACATAAAATGACTAAATATCGAGTTTGGTAGCGATCAAAGAAAAATGCGACCGCTAGAGCGGTAACACACACACACACACACACACACACACACATATATATGTGTGTGTGTTTTGAACGACCTCATTTTCGTCATCTAGGTGGGGGGGGGGATCCTGGGTAGGATCGATGAACCTTTAGGGAAATCTGCTGAAAGAGTCACATTTACAATTACTTTGCTAATACTAAGTGCTCACGTATATCAAGATATTCGATACTGGCGGAAATCACTCTTGAAATAGTGAGGTTTTAGACGGAGGGGGGATTCAAAAATTAAAAATATATCTGTTATTATGAGTCGGATCTTAAAATATTATAAAACCATTCTTACGTTATTAGTTATTATTATTTATTGTTGTTACGTTTAGCAAGTTATAAGAAGTATAACATATATAAGTATATAAGTAGTAAAACAAGGGGGTTTCTGCCACACTTTCCAAAATACCCCAAATCCACTAAAAAATACGAACGTACTAATTATACTAATTTTTCAAATAATCACTAAAAATCCATTAAAACATTGATTTTTATCATAATTTTTTTTTAAAATATATATCAAAAGGGGTTTCTAGCGCAATTTGAAAATTGAAAAAAAAATCAATGTTTTAATGCATTTTTAGTGATTATTTGAAAAAATTAGTACGTTCGTATTATTTTTGAGGATTTGGGGTATTTTGGAAAGTGTGCCAGAAACCCCCTTGTTATACTACTTTTCTACTTTTTGTTTTCAGCCTTCAGTTAACCCCCCCCCCCTCCACAACTCTTTTACTCTTCGGTTTTTCTTGTATAGAAATGGAGAATATGTGTTGAGATGAGATCACGAGTGTTGTATCAAAACGCGGGAAATCTGCTTTTTTTAAGCAGCTCTAGCGTGGCGGACTATAATATTGAATGATGTATACCGTTTTGCTTTGTGCTTTATAAACCGAAGAAGAACAATTTCAACATTTCACGAGTGTCTCCTTAGTCTGGTGTTTTCTGTTACCTTAATTTAATTAATCTATTTAGAAATTGTTTAAACTAAGTATCCGGACCCTTCTGAATTAATAAAGCATTTTGTCATCCATTAGCTATGATTGTGACAATATTCAAGCAAAGGTCAGCTGACATTTTGCTCTACTATTTTGATATTCTCTCTCAAAAACCTTGTTTATATAACAAGCCAAGGCCTATTGTGGTCTAAAATTAGTTTAATTTAACTTTTGGAAACCCAGAAAGACGGTCAACAACATTATTGACATCCTGGTTAAACATTTTATTCAGATTTCGTATAGAGAGGTTTATATTGATGGAATTTAGAATTTTTCGTTCGAGGAACGTCAATATTGTAAACTGGAGTTGGGTAATGTCCTTTGTACTTATGTTGCTACTGACTGGTCGTTAAAATGACACAGTTTAGATTGATAAGGGCTGATAACATTGGCAGTACGGTGGTTTGACCGTTTAAACCATATGTGGGCAACCCCCGAGATATGGACATTTTGAAAAACCCAACTAACCAAAAATATTACTCCCAATGAGGAAATGAAGAGTTTTGTAAATGCCAACAGTTCTTCTCAATGATGAAAGTTAATAAATCAAAACATCGTACAAGGCTGACTGACGATAATTTGGAAAATTCTTTACGTCTTTGTATCAGTGGAATTAATCCAAACATCGATGGGTTAGTTTCCCAAATTCATGCTCATTGATTCGGTGTCGCTATTTAACTTTCGTTGTTTTTGTAATAATTCCTAATTTCAAGATTTAATTATAATATTGTACCTATTTTTTAAATTTCATTTTGTTATTTTAATAAATTGTATTATAACTACATTGTCGATATATTTTCATGTCTGATATCTATCGTTAAAAATTATGCACACTACTTTTAAAAGTGGCTAGCGAACGTATTTGCACACTAAAGTTTGGTCCGCAACATGTCAAAGGTTGCCCATACCTTCTCTAAACCCTGGCTTGAAGTATTTCTCATGAACTTACTATATACTATTCTTACGATTTTAATCTGTTTTACAAATCTTTTAGCCTCTCTCTCGAATCGAGCCTGATTTCCCATCTGATGAGTGATAAAGAGGTTAGGATTCGAAGAGATAGGAGGCCTACTTAAACCGGTTAGGCCTCCACGGAAGAGAAATTATATTACTAGTTGGTGTGGTTCCCGACCTAACGAATATCAGATGAATCTCATCTTCATTTAAGACATTCCTTGTTTGGAATCAGCTATTTCTTCCTTCCTCCAGTCATTTTATTATTGGCAAATTTCCCTTCAGGGAAATCAGCTATTGAGGTCGTACTCATGACTCGATTTTCTATATATTTCTTCAAATGTTCATCACTCGTACCTAGGAGACGACAAAAAAGATATATATACTAGCTCAGATACCCGGCTTCGCCCGGGAATTCATTTGAGGCTGAATGGTGATGGTATTTTTTTGGCAAGGCTTTATTTGCACAATATTTTGACATTTACCCGTCCTAGGGTTCAGGGTTTATACCCGTTGTTGGCATTTGTTAATAATAAAATTAATTTTTTATGTAAGACTTCACTGTCCTCCATATTGTCATATTTCCCGTCTCCTGTGCATTATGCATAGATTTCAGTTATTAAGGACAAAATATTAACGTAGATTTGAATTAATTTTTCCCGGTCAGGTACCTCATAGTTCAAATTGGAATGAATTGTTGAGCACAACAATTTTTCTACGCAAATTACTTGCTCCATACATCGTTCCTGGAGAAATGTATAAAACAAAAGTTAATCTAAATAACAAAGTAAACAACTTTTGTTATGTGCATGTTTGTCGAAAAACAAATAGACAATGAAATATCGCGAATTTTTACTTCAGGCCTCCCTTATAACCCCCACTCCCTTTCTAATCTAAAAATGTTAATATAGCCTATAATTATGGAAGAGCTAATGCTAATTGACATTCCGAGTTTTGTTAAGTTCGGTTCAATCGTTAGCGCCCAATAAAATAGTTGACTCCCGCTTTAGTTTATAGTGTATATCTCGTTTATACTTTGTTAAAAGACAAAAATGAATATCACAAAAGTTACTCTAAATAACAAAATAAACAACTTTTGTTATGTTCATATTCGCCGAAAAACGAATAGAAAACGAAATACCGCTATTTTTAAATTCAGGCCTCCCTTACAACCCCCACTCCTGCCCGTCCCTAGAAATGTTGGTATGGCTTGTTATAATGAAAGCGTTAGTGCTGATACACATACCGAGTTTTATTTATTTCGGTTGGGTCTTTTGTCCCAAATAAAATTGTTCACTTCCGCTATAGGTTTTAGCGTGTATCTCGTTTATAAGTCGGTATACGAAAAAAGTGTATATAACAAAAGTTACTCTAAATAACTAAATAAACAACTTTTGTTATGCTCATATTAGCCGAAAACCCAATAGGAAACGAAATATCGCTATTTATAATTTCTGGCTTCCCTTATAACCCCCACTCCTGTTCGTCTCAGAGGATATTAGTATAGCGTAAAGTCTAAGTTGGGTTAGTAGTAATGTACATAACAAGTTTCATAAAATTCGGTTCAGCCGTTTATGCTTGAAAAGGTAACAAACAAACAAACAGACAGGAAAGAAACAAAATGCAGTTTCAGGCACCAGCCTATGACATGTGAAACGAAAAGTTATCGTGGAATTTCGCGACCAAATCAATGTATGTATATATATATATATATATATATATATATATATATATATATATATATAATATATATACAATACCTCAGATACCCGCTTCGCCCGGGAATTATTTAATTTGAGGATGAATGGTGATGGTATTTTTTAGCAGGCTTTACATTGCCACAATATTTTGACATTTACCCGTCCCAGTGTTTAGGATTGATACCCGTCGTTGACGGTCATTTGATAATAATACAATTAATTGTTCGATAATTCTTCACACTCTTCGATATTTTTATATTTCCCGTTTCTTATACATGTAAATATGGTGAATTTTTATTTCAGGCCTCCCTTATAACTCCCCTCCCGTTCGAACCTAAACATTTTAATATAACTTATAATCATGGAAGAATTAATGCTAATTGACATACCGAGTTTTGTTAAGTTCGGTTCAGCCGTTAGTGCCCGCTAAAGTTTTAACGTATAACTCATTTATACTTAGGTATACGACAAAAGTGTATATAACAAAAGTTACTCCAAATAACAAAATAAACAACTTTTGTTATGTTTATATTTGCGGAAAAACCAATAGGAAACGAAATATTGCTATTTTTAATTTCAGGCTTCCCTTATAACCCCCACTCCTGCCCGTACATAGAAATGTTGGTATGGTTTATTATAAGGAAAGCGTTAGTGCTAATTCACATACCGAGTTTGGTTTAGTTCGGTTGAGTTTTTGTGCCAAATAATATTGTTGACTCCCGCTATAATTTTTAGCGTATAACGCATTTAAACTTCGGTATACGACTAAAGTGTATATAAGAAAATTTACTCTTAATAACAAAATAAACCCCTTTTGTAAGTGCATGTTTGCAGAAAAACCAATAGAAAAATATATATCGCTATTTTTCATTTTAGGCTTCCATTATAACCTCCACTCCTGTTCGTCTCAGAAGTAAATTAATTTAATATAGCTTAAAGTCCTAAGTTGAGGTTAGTATGTAATATACATACCAAGTTTCATAAAATTCGGTTCAGTCCGTTTTATGCTCGTGAAAGTGCTAACAAACAAACAAACAAACAAACAAACAAACATACACGAAAAGAAAAAAAAATGTCAGTTATGGTGGTCTATGACATGTGAAACGAAAAAGTTATCGTGAAATTTCGCGAAAAAAAATCAAATGCTACAGACAGAGGTTACAATTTATCTACTCTATATATATATTAATATATATTATAATATATATATCTTACTATATATAACACAATAACTAATAACAGTTGTTAACATAATAAAAAAAACAATAACATAATTAGATTACATATAACATGAATTATAGGCTTTAATAAAATATAACAGTAATTGTTAATAACACATACAACAATAGTTCTAACAAAATATTATTGCGTAGAATAATAATTTATTAATATATGCTCAACTGACATAAGACAATATACTGTAGATATACAAGAAAAATTGTGAACGCTAGATAGCGTTAACAGGACAAATATATATATATATATATATATATATTTATTATATTATTTATATGTATATAATTTTGATAACGCGACCTCATCTTTGTCATCTCCTGTGGCTAGGATCGCATGGAACATTTGAAGAAATTTTTTCGCAAACTCGCGTCATGGAGTACGACCTCAATAGCTGATTTCACCTTAAGGGAATATCTGCTAACATAAGGCTGTGCTCCCAGCTCAATGTAAGTAGACCAGGGAAGGTTATCTATAACCAGTTAACTCTAGTGCAAATATGTATAGTAGGTATTCATATAGTAGCTTTAGTCTTGTTATTAAGTTAATAATAGCCATAAAGACCTCCTGTTAACACTTCGAGTTGTTATATAAACAATGTGCAATATTATAAAGCTAGCACTCTGTATTTTTACAGCCCTGAAGGAAGAGAAAATCCAAAATTCTCGAACTGTCAGCAATAAAATCTATGATTTTTTTTCACCAACATATGACCTAAACATCAACAAACAAACAACAACACTTATTTATTATTATTACAGATATTAAATACTTATATATTATTACTATATATAAGTTATATACTATCAATATATATCTAATATATATATAATAATTGTATAACCTCTGTCTGTACATTGATTTTTTCGCGAAATTTTCACGATAACTTTTCGTTTCACATGTCATAGAACACCATATCTGCATTTTGTTTCCTTTCGTGATATGTTTGTTTTGTATTGTTTGTTTGTTACCTTTGTCCACGCCAATAAACGGACTGAACCGGAATTTTATGAAAACATTGGTATGTATAATACTACTAGCCCAACTTAGACCTTTAGGACTATATTGATATATTCTCTAAGACACACCCAGGAACAGGAGTTTGTGGGGGTTCGATCAAGGGAAGCCTGACTGAAATAAAAATACGATATTTCGTTTCTATTGGTTTTTCCCGAAAATATAAACATATCAAATGTGTTTATTTTGTTTTAATTTCGTGTAATAAAAATAACGATATTTCGTTTACCCCTATGGTTTTTTCGAAATAGTAAACATATCAAAAGTTGTTTATTTTTAATTCCGAATGCTACTTTTATTATATGCTGCACTTTTGGCCGCTATACCGAAGTATAAATGAGTTATACGCTAAAAAACTTATTGCGGGAGTCCACAATTTTATTTGGCACAAAAGACTCAACCGAACTAAATCAAACTCCCTATGTGAATTATTACTAATGATTTCCTTATAATAAGTCATACTAACATTTCTAGGGACGGGCAGGAGTGGGGGTTATAAGGAGGCCTGAAACCTAAAAATAGCGATATTTCGTTTCCTATTGCTTTTTCAGAAAATTTCGCATAACAAAAGTTTTTTTTCAATCATTTCATTTTTTTTATTTAGAGTAACGTTTGTTATATGCACTTTTGCACGTATACCTAAGTATAAATTGAGTTATACGTTAAAACTTTAGCTGGGCAACTAACGGCTGAACCGAACTTAAACAAAACTCGGTATGTCAATTAGCATTATATTCTTCCATGATTAATAAGTTATATTAATATTTGTTAGGTTCGAACGGGGGATTAGGGGGGTTTATAACGGGAGGCCTGAAATAAAAATCTCTACCATATTTACATGTATGAGTCACGGAAATATAAAAATATCGAAGAGTTTTGGTGAAGAATTATTCGAAACAAATATATTCTATTATTTGAAAATTCACCGGGGTAACGACGGGTATCAATCCTTAAATACTGGGACGACGGAGTATAAATGTCAAAATATTGTGCAATGTAAAGCCTGCTAAAAAATACCTCACCATTCATCCTCAAATTAATTCAAGGGCGAATGCCGGTGTATCTGAGGCGTTGTATATATATATATAATATATATATATATATATATATATATATATATATATATATATATATATCTGTTAACGCGGTTGTAATTTTTGTTTGATCGTTACCAAACTCCATATTTACTCGTTTTATGCAAAAAGAAAGATCTAGTTAATGGCTGAAATCGGACCAGTGGGGTTTTAGAGGGGGGATTTTCGAAAATTCAAAATATCTCCGTTATGCGTCGGATCAAAAACTTGTATAGAACCAATGTTATTGCAAATTAAAGTACTATAAATATTTTTATATACATTTATTCTCTATCTTGAATATTATCCGAGATATTTGCATTTTTTATTATGTGTGTGCGGTTAACTGACGAGATGAGATCGGCTATTGTCCGGTTGTGTATGTGTGATTCCGCCGAAAGTTAGTTCGGCTATTTCCGTAACTGTTCGGCTCTCGTGAAATTGGTTTAGAGAGTGTAAGCTTCTACTTTGTGAGATACATGCAAATACGTACTGTTGATCCCCCCCCCCCCTCTTATTTAGTTTTTGTACTACTAAAATTTGAGTGATTGGGATAAACATTATTCTGATTCATGATAAATAAAGTTAAAATGTTATATTCAGACATACTTCAGTAATTGTTTTTCTTTCCGGTCAAGAATATGTCTATCTATGTTTTCAGCTCTGAGTGGTTGACAGACCTGTTCGTTTGCAATTCAGAAGCCGTTTCCGTTGGGATCTTATTAAAATTAACTCAAACTTCAAACTCAACTGTGTGTATTTAATCACAGTCGTGTCGAGTGTTAGCAGTATTCAGATTTCTCTATTTTAAACTTTCACGTGGGAAATCTGCTTAGTTTACGCAGCTCCTGCGTGACAGATTTTTTATGCACACATAGATCATTCATGGGTTCTGAGAACATTGCCTGTTCAAACAGTAACTTTTCGTCAACATTCAAATCATGTGCGTACATATTTCATCATTTCCTTTGTTTGAACAATGTATTCTTTCTTTAGTAGTTAAAAAATATATTTGTAACCGCTATCTTTACGGAGAAATTAACTTGAATTATTTCTGTAAACAAACATGACCAATTTTATTTGTTCAGATTTTTTTCAATGTTTTGAAGTACGAATATTTTTCTTCTGAGAAGTAAATAAATATTTCTTTAAGTATTTTGAGGAAAAATTGAACCAGTCCTTGAGCTCCAACACACTTGTTAGATAGCAGAACTTTAAAAGTAATTCATTGAGATGTGTTAGTAGATTTGCCTCAAGGGAAATTAGCTATTGAGGTCGTACTCATAACGCGATTTTCGAAAAATGCCTTCAAATGTCCATCGATCCTACTTAGGAAATGATGAAAATGAAGTCCGTTCAAAATGATATCTATCTATCTAATGAACATGAATAATTTTCATATCAATCATTCTAAATTTAGTAATCATAAACAACAGGGGGGGGGGGCATCAGAACATATTTGCCTGTATCTCATCTAGACACGATTTGTTGAACACAATATGAGGTATTTCAGCTTGAAATAAGACGGCTCTTGATATATTGACTTACTCATAACGTGCGTTTATTGAAGGCACAAAATTAAAAAAAGTCAGTCTCGCAGGGGCTGCGTAAACTAAGCAGATTTCCCACGTCTAGAGAAATCTCTAAACGAGTGCCGAAGAGTTACGGCAACGGCCGAACTAGCTTTTGGCGGGAAACTTACTCTCACCCGTTATATAAAAACAATTAATGAAATATACCTGAATATTACATTTTAATTTTATTGAAAACAATTTACTAAAGTTAGTGGTGTAATTTGTAATGAATCCGAATCAGTTTTATCTCAATCACTCAAATTTTAGTAGTCCAAAAACAAAATAAGGGTGGGGCTCAACAGAACGGATTTGCATATATCTCACAAAGTAAAAGTTCAATGAGAACAATATTTGGTATTTAGCCTTCAATTAATATGTTTTATTATATAACAGAGCATTGTTTATGTAACACTAGTAGAAGTGGGGATTTACTGAGGGCTGAAAGCTGAAAAATGCAAATGTCTCGGTTACTATTGGAGATAGAGAATAAACGTATATAACAATATTTATAGTACATTTAATTTTCAATAAGATTGATTTTATACACTTTTTCGATCCGACTTATAGTAACGGAGATATTTCGAATTTTCAAAATTCCCCCTCTAAACCCCCCCCCCCCTCCCACTGGTCCGATTTCAGCCGTTAACGAACTTGATCTTTATTTCTTCATAAAACGAGTAAATATGGAGTTTGGTAACGATCAAACAAAAATTGCGACCGCTAGAGCGTTAACAGGCAAATATATATATAATTTTGAACGGACCTCATTTTCGTCATCTCCTGGGTAGGATCGATGGACATTTGAGGAAATTTTTCAAAACTCGCGTCATGAGAACAACCTCAATAACTGATTTCCTTTGAGGGAAATCAGCTATAATCCAAATATCTCTGTTTATGTTTGAGGTAGTGTGAGAATGTATATTACAACATTTATGGGTAATTTAATTAGCAGATTTCCCTTAAGGGAAATCAGCTATTGAGGTCGTACTCATGACGCGAGTTTCGAAAAATATCTTCAAATGTCCATCGATCCTACCCAGGAGATGACGAAAATGAGGTCCGTTCAAAATTATATATATATATATATATATATATATATATATATATATATATATATATATATATGTATATATATATATTTGTCTGTTAACGCTCTAGCGGTACTTTCTGAAGAGAGATCTGGCGGCCGTTTTCGTAACTATTCGTCCCTCGTGTATAAGTTTAGTGATCCATTACTACTTACTAGTCTTGTTATTGGGCAGATTTCTCAATTGCAAAACTTCACGTGGCAAATTTGCTTAGTTTTCGCTGCCCCTGCGTGACGTACTTTATATGGTGAAATAGAGAACTGTGGTTCCAGCAAGATAGTGCTACAGCGTGGCAGTCACTGGGATTGGTGAAGGAAATGTTTCCTGGACATGTGATCTCGTTGCGCGGTGACATTTGCTGGCCCCCACGATCGCCGGACTTAACGCCCTGTGATTTTTTTCTTTGGGGCTATTTAAAATCAAAACTTTTTTGAACAACGTCCACAATCTTTACGAGCCCTGAAAGAAGCAATTACTCAAGAGGTTGAAGCTATTCCAACTGAAATGACTCAAAGAGTACTGAGTAACTTTATTATTATTATTTATTAACGTCCACTTTTTGCAACTGAGGCTAATTTGGACGGGTTATCTACAGGTTACCACCCTTTTCTAGCCAGGGTGGGACTTAGAATTTTATTTAATGAATTTCATCACTAAATAAATCCCCTTGCCCCTTGGAATCGAACTCGCCACTATAGGATTACCATGTGAGATTAAAGGCAACGCTTTAACTCGCATGGCTAACCTGAGCCCCTAGAGTAACTTTAGGGAAAGACTCAACCAGTGTATCAGTGTATCTCTCAGGGACTACCATTAGTCTTACTTTTTAAATAAAACATCCCTTAAATGGCTTCCTTCACTGTCGATACACTTTAGGAAAAGACTCAACCAGTGTATCAGTGTATCTCTCAGGGACTACCATTTGTCTTACTTTTTAAATAAAACATCCCTTAAATGGCTTCCTTCACTGTCGATACACTTTAGGGAAAGACTCAACCAGTGTATCAGTGTATCTCTCAGGGACTACCATTAGTCTTACTTTTTAAATAAAACATCCCTTAAATGGCTTCCTTCACTGTCGATACACTTTAGGAAAAGACTCAACCAGTGTATCAGTGTATCTCTCAGGGACTACCATTAGTCTTACTTTTTAAATAAAACATCCCTTAAATGGCTTCCTTCACTGTCGATACACTTTAGGAAAAGACTCAACCAGTGTATCAGTGTATCTCTCAGGGACTACCATTAGTCTTACTTTTTAAATAAAACATCCCTTAAATGGCTTCCTTCACTGTCGATACTCTTTAGGAAAAGACTCAACCAGTGTATCAGTGTATCTCTCAGGGACTACCATTAGTCTTACTTTTTAAATAAAAACATCCCTTAAATGGCTTCCTTCACTGTCGATACACTTTAGGAAAAGACTCAACCAGTGTATCAGTGTATCTCTCAGGGACTACCATTAGTCTTACTTTTTAAATAAAACATCCCTTAAATGGCTTCCTTCACTGTCGATACACTTTAGGAAAAGACTCAACCAGTGTATCAGTGTATCTCTCAGGGACTACCATTAGTCTTACTTTTTAAATAAAACATCCCTTAAATGGCTTCCTTCACTGTCGATACACTTTAGGAAAAGACTCAACCAGTGTATCAGTGTATCTCTCAGGGACTACCATTAGTCTTACATTTTAAATAAAAACATCCCTTAAATGGCTTCCTTCACTGTCGATACACTTTAGGGAAAGACTCAACCAGTGTATCAGTGTATCTCTCAGGACTACCATTAGTCTTACTTTTTAAATAAAACATCCCTTAAATGGCTTCCTTCACTGTCGATACACTTTAGGAAAAGACGCAACCAGTGTATCAGTGTATCTCTCAGGGACTACCATTAGTCTTACTTTTTAAATAAAACATCCCTTAAATGGCTTCCTTCACTGTCGATACACTTTAGGGAAAGACTCAACCAGTGTATCAGTGTATCTCTCAGGGGACTACCATTAGTCTTACTTTTTAAATAAAACATCCCTTAAATGGCTTCCTTCACTGTCGATACACTTTAGGGAAAGACTCAACCAGTGTATCAGTGTATCTCTCAGGGACTACCATTAGTCTTACTTTTTAAATAAAACATCCCTAAAATGGCTTCCTTCACTGTCGATACACTTTAGGAAAAAGACTCAACCAGTGTATCGGACAGTGAAGGAAGCCATTTAAGGGATGTTTTATTTAAAAAGTAAGACTAATGGTAGGTCCCTGAGAATGGTACATTTTATAAAATGGCAGAAATGTGTACTTTTTCTTAGTATAAATAAAAATGTCCTACCTTATTTGGTTTTGTTTTTATTAGCTTCCCTTTAGGAGAGGTTTTTCTGCCGGACCCTGTACATATGAAATTTCGAATGGACCTCATTTTCTTACGTGAACATTTAATGAAATTTGTCGAACATCCGTTGTGTGTGCAACCTCATTAGCTGATTTCCCTTTAGAGAAATCGTCTAAAATAGCACAGCTATATTTCAGGAAGAGGATGACTAAAAATAGCTTTAGAAAATACATGATATATATTAACAAGAAACAAGTTTATTAATGCTTTTATTTTTTTAAAAATATATTACACAAATGATTACGCATAAAACAGGTTCAAGATTGACCATATAATATGATTAACGGAATCCATTAATAATAAAGCAGAATTGAATATTTAAATATAAATTATCTCGGTGAAAAGCTGAATCTACTCCAAGGCTAACAATTAACAGATTTGTAACTTTTATTTATTTATTTTTATTTTATTATTTATTATTTTATGGTCTAAATTTGGGCCAGCTCTAACAGCGCCTTCCTTTAATCTGCTAAACGTGTTTTCCGCCCTTGATGGAGGTAGAATTTAAAATAAATTCATTCCCTGTGTTGTTTAGGAGCTTCTTTGGAATTGTTTTCTATTTCACTACAATAGATACAATGATTAAAACGTCCGTCACGCAGGGGCTACGTAAACTAAGCAGATTTCCCACGTGCTGCTGGTAAAACACACTAGTGATCTCATCTCTCCACATATTAAAGTTTTCGCTCAAGGGAAATCAGCTATTGAGGACGTACTCTTGACGCAATTTTCGATTTTTTTTTTCAAATGTCCATCGATCCTTCCTAGTAAATGACAGAAATGAGGACCATTCAAAACTGTATATATATATATATATATATATATATATATATATATATATATATATATATATATGTAGATATATCTATCTATATATTTGTCTGTTACCACTCTAGCGGTAGCAAGTTTTGGTTGATCGTTACCAAATTCGACATTTAGTCGTTTTATACATAAAGAAAAATAAAGTTCGTTAACGCCTGAAATCCTACTAGGGGAGGGGCGGGGGTTTAGAGGTGGAAAATTTTGAAAATTCAAATTATCTCCGTTACTGTAAGTCGGATCGAAGAAGTGTAAAGAATTAATCTTATTACAAATTAAATTTACTATAAATATTATGTTATACATTTATTCTCTATCTTGACTATTATCCGAGATATTTGCATTCTTCAGTTTTCAGCCTTCAGTAAACCCCCATCTCTACTCGTGTTACGTGAATAATACTCTGTTATATAATAAACCACATTATTCCAAGCTTGAATGCCAAATATTGCTTTCCTTTATTATACGAGATAGATATAAAATATGTTATTGTGACCCCCCCCCCTCCCCCCTTCAATTCTTGACCTACTACAATTTACTTGATTTTAATAAAAATTATTCTGATTCATTATAAACTACAGTTATAGATATAGTAAATAGTTTTCAATATATCTATTATTAGGCTTTGAGAGGTTGGTTGATCTGGTGGTTTACAATTCAGACGCTTTCTGTTGTGGAGTTTATTAAAAAGTGGCTGAAAGATTTCTCACATTCATTTGTATTTTTTCACTTAATATTCACGGAGGTGTTTAGTGTTATCAGTATCGATCGTCAGTCAATTTATCTATGGTAAAACTTCACTAGGGAAATCTGCTTAACTTACCCAGCCTTTGCGTGACGGACTTTTGTAAGTATGTGTATATATATATATATATATATATATATATATATATATATATATATATATATATATATGTTATTATGGGAATGACAAGCAGTTATTTATATTTTCTCCGCCCCAGTAATATTTCATTTTACATTTGGAATTGTCTTTTCTAAACCTGTTCTTTAAAGTTGTGATAATAAAATATAGAACGGGCTGGTTGAAGTATCTTCTAAATAAAGGCATGAAATATCTCCTAACGGAATATTGTTTAGTTGCTGAGAAAAACCACAAAAAATATTAGGTCCAATTTATAAAACCTTGATCAGGCTTGATTATCAGGATGAATAGCACCGATAAAAAACTGGCGCCCTATAATAGGTTCAGGGTTGGGGCACTCGCCGTGTGTGTTAGGCATATGTGATATTCACGCTGCTATTAGCAGACTCCCCTCTGAAGGGAAATCAGCTATCGAGGTTGTACTCATGATGGCATTCACGAAAAATGTCTTCAAATGTCCATCGATCCTACACAGGAGATAACGAAAATGAAGTCTGTTCAAAATTAAATATACTTATATATGTTAAGGCTTTAGCCGTCCCAATTTTTGTCTGATTGGTACCGAACTCGACATTTAAAAGTGTTAGTATAATTGAAGATCAAAGTCGTTAACCGCTAAAATCGGGCCTGAGGGAAAGGGCGGTTGTTTAGAGGGGAGAATATCGAAAATTCGAAATATCTTTGGTGTTATGCGTCGGATCAAAAAATTGTATAAAAGCAATATTATTAAAGCAATACTTATTATTATTATTTATTAATGTCCACTTTTTGCAACTCAGGCTAATCGGGACGGGTTATCTACAGGTTACCACCCTTCTCTAGCCTGGGTGGGATTTTAGGATGTTATTTAATGAATTTCGTCACTAAATAATTTCCTTTGCCCAGGCAAGAATCGAACTCGCCACTCTTGGTTTGGCATGTGAGATAAAGGTCAACGCTTTAACTCGCATGGCTAAAATAAAATAAGATAGAGAATAAGTATAGTGTATAAAAATAAAGCAATACTAAAGTAATTTTCTGTAAATTTTGTTACATACCTATTTTCTCAATATTGAATATTAATCGAGATATTTCCATTATTTTAGTTTTCCAACTCTCGTCATATTAACTCTAAGCATCATGAACCTCTTCATTCCAATGTGAAATACCGAATATGGTTTTCATTGATCAAATATTTTGTGAGACGCATGCAAATACGCCATGCGCTGACGTCATCAATTAAGATTTTTGTCCTTTACTCAAAAATGTTTATTGGGTCTGTTCCATACTCGATAGCCGTATCAGTCAACACTAAAGATTATATTTGTAATTGGCTGAAATTGGACTAGGAATAGGCGGTGTTTAGAGAGGGCGAATTAGAAAATTCAAAATTTCTTCGTTATTTTGAATCGGATCGAAAAATGTTATAGAACTAATCTTGTTAAACCATACATATACTTCAGTTGTTGTTCCATGCATTTTTTTAGCAGATTTCCCTTAAGGGAAATCAGCTATTGAGATTGTACTCATGACGGAATTTTCGAAATTTTTCTTCAAATGTCCATCGATCCTACCCAGGAGATGACGAAAATGAGGTCCGTTCAAAATTTTATATATATATATATATATATATATATATATATATATATATATATATATATATATATATATAGATATTTGTCTTTTAACGCTCTAGCGGTCGCAATTGTTGTTTAATCGTTACCAAACTTCATATTTAAGGGTTTTACATAAAAAGAGAGATCTAGTTCGTTAATGGCTGAAATCAGACCAGTGGGAGGGGGGGGGGGTTTAGAGGGGAGGATTTTTGAAAATTCAAAATATCTCCGTTATTATGCGTTGGATCGAACAATTGTATATAACCAATCTTATTGCCAATTAAATTTACTATAAATATTGTTATATACATTTATTCTCTATCTTGAATATTAACTGAGATATTTGCATTTTTCAGTTTTCAGCAAACCGCCACTTCTACTCATGTTACGTAAACAATGCTACATAATAAATCGCATTATTGGAAGTTTAAATACCAAAAATTGTATTCAAGAGACCTTTATTTTACGAGATGCATGCAAATATTTCCTGGTGACTGCCCCCCCCATCTTAAAGTTTTGGACTACTAAAATTTTATTGATTGAGATAACAATTATTCTGACTCATTATTAATTACAGTACTAGATATAGTTCTCAATAAAATTAATGTGTTATATTCTGATATATTTCAGTAATTGTTTTTCTTTCCGGTGTGAGGCGGGACGACCAGTTTGATTAGATTTCTAACCTAACGCTTCCTGTCGGCAGATTATTGAAATTGGATGAAACATTTCTTATTTCCGTTTGTATTTATTCACGGTGTTGTTGTGTTAGCAGTATGTATATTTATCTATTACTAAACTTCACATGGGAAATCTGCTTAGTTTACGCATCCCCTGCGTGACGGACTTTTTCTCTCTCAAGTAGACAATATTCATCACTTCCAACAACACTGTTGTGAAATAAATATTATATGCGTTTATTCTCTCTTTTTAATATTAACCGAGATATTTGCATTTTTATTAAGTGTGTCCGGATAACGGACGAGATGAGATCGGCTATTGTCGTTATTGTTCGTGAGATTCGAAAATTAGCTCGGCTGTTTCCGTAACTGTTCAACTCTCCTGAAATTGGTTTACAGACTAGTGTTAGCTTTTACTTTGTGAGATATACGCAAATACGTTCTGTTGATTCCCCTCCCCCCTTCTTTAGTTCTTGTACTACAAAAAAATTTGAGTTATTAAAATATAAATTATTTTGATTCATTAATGATCGCAGTAATAGATATAGTAAATAGTTTGCAATAAAGTTAATATATTATATTCAGATATATATCAGTAATTTTTTTTCTTTCCGGTGAAGAATATGGCTATCTATCTGTTCAGGCCTGAGTGACTGGCAGGCTTATTTGTTTACAATTCAGAAGCCGTTTCCGTTGGGAGCTTATTAATATTAACTGAACGATTTCTCATTACCGTCTGTATTTACTCACGGTGGTGTTAAGTGTTAGCAGTATGCAGATTTTTCTTTATTCAAACTTCAAGTGGGAAATCTGCTTGGTTTACGCAGCCTCTGCGTGACGGATTTTTTTTTTAATATATAAATAGATAATAGTTATGACATCACAAGTCTTATACCTGGACTTGGGAAGTCTGCTTAGTTTACCCTTGACGGACTTTTTCATTGTTACGCAAGCGTGTAGCCATCTTTTCCTTAAGGGAAATCAGCTATTGAGGTCGTAGTCATGACGCGACTTTGGAAATTTTTCTTCAGGAGATAACGAAAATGAGGTCTGTTCAAAATTGAATCTCTCTCTCTCTCTCTCTCTCTCTCTCTCTCTCTCTCTCTCTATCTCTCTCTCTCTCTCTCTCTCTCTCTCTCTCTATATATATATATATATAGATTTGTCTGTTACCGCCCTAGCGGTCAAAATTCTTGTTTTACCTTTGCCAAACTTGACATATAATCGTTTTATACAAAAAGACTGATCACATTCGTTAAGGACTGAAATCGGACTAGGGGGAGGAGGAGAATTTTGAAAATTCTTTATATCGCCGTTATGCCTCGGATCGAAAAATTGTATAGAACCATTCTTATTGCAAATTTAATGTTCTATAAATGTTTTTATGTACATTTTTTTACTATCTTGATTATTAACTGAATATTTGAATTTTTTTAGTTTTCGCTCTTAAGTAAAGCCCCACTCCTACTCATCTCATATTAAAAATATTATACTATGTTATGAAGCATTTTATCTGAAGCTTAAATACCAAATATTGTTATAATTACTTTTTTATAAACTTTTACTTTTTGAGATAAATGCAAAAACGTGAAGCACGGGGGAAATTTGCTTAGTTAACGCAGCCCCTTCGTGACAGACTTTTTACATTCTCTATCTAGCCGCCAAAAGGTGATATTAGAAATCACTTCGCTAATTGTGACGCGATGAAATGTCTCCTCTAAGTCTCAAAATTCCTTCCAAACTCTTTCTGTTTTTGCTTTTTTTTTCAAACAATTCCTTTGCCTGGCGTCCAGCCCCTTTTAAATTCACTCCTCCTTCTCATAACAGCTTATGAATTTTTAACACCCTAATTCACTTCTTCTTTTGGCTTATTCCCTTCCTCCTCTATTTTGTTCTCAGAAAAGAAAAAGACTATTACCCTTTCCAATTACTGGCCATGTAATATTCCTCTTGGGGCCTCAACCCTGAAAGAATCTTTCTAGAAAAGATGTTATAAATAAATAAATAAATAGAATTGATAGTTTAAATGAAATGAGAAAAATGTGATTTGCTCTCCCAAAGCCGGCGTTTCCACTTTGCTTCACATTTTTGAAAACTTCTCAAAATATAAAGAAACGCTTCTTGTTTTGTTTTAGCAAATTTCTCTTAAGGGAAATGAGCTATTGACGTCCTACTCATGACGCGATATTCGACAAAGTTCTTCGAATGTCCATCGATCTTGCCCAGGAGATGACGAAAATTAGATCCGTTGATGAAATGGAGGCTAAAGCAGTGCCGATACGCAGTTTTGGAGCACACTACGTACAACATTCTTGAAAGTATAAATATTTAAAAATTGCCTGTTTTCTACCCAATGGAGAATAATAATTAAGGTACTTTTTATTTATTGGTGTTTATGCCATCCTATCATGACCTTAAAACACAAAATACGCCATACTTGTTCAATTGTTCTTGAAATAACCATTAAAATAATACTGATTTTTTTCTGGGTTTTGACTATTATTAAAAATGCACATAAAACAAGGAATTACCCAAAAAAGCTGAATGTTTAGGTAAAAATCTTGATTCGTCCCTTGCTAAGTAAAATATTTTTAATTTTATCTGTGTATAATACTGTGGTTAACACGTTAAAGTCAAATGACCCCGTACGTAAATGTCTCCCAGTACGGGTCGGGTTTGAAGATAAATGTTCAAAAAATACTTTGACGGTTATTGCTTTGTACTAGTAAATATAATTAGAAATAGTACGTTTATGTATTTCAAATCCAAAAAATACGCCGTGTATCATTGTAAAATGCACGGGGCTTTATGACCCCGTGCCGGCCTGGAGAGTGGTATTTGGGCTCTAGTCCAGCACGGGGTCATATGATTGTAATGTGTCGTAGTTTAAAGTTAATTCATATTCACCCATTTTCATCTATAACAAAAATTAAAATTCTTCGATGATCACCACAATTATCACATAAAGGAGAAAAAAAGTTCACCTTGTCGGGAACGTGATAATTTTGGTGATCATCGACGGATTTTAATTTTTGTTATAGATAAAAATGGGTGAATATGAATTGACTTTAAATTACGACACATTACAATCATGGAAAATGTATGGTAAATATTCATTTCTAAGTCACGTAACAAAAGACCGTCACGCAGGGGCTGCGTAAACTAAGCAGTAGTAGTAAGAAACCTCTAAACCTAAAACATTATTTAGGGCGTAATAACCCAGTAGTTTCTAGCCCCAAAAAACAGTTAACCTAACCTCTAAATCTATTCACGAGGGACGAATAGTTATGGAAACGGCCGCCAGAGCTCTCGGCGGAAAGTCCGAACATAGCCTACTGGCGACCGCACGCAGAATACAAATGCAAATATCTCGGTTAATATTCAAGATACAGAATAAATGTATATAACATTATTTATAGTAAATTTAATTTGCAATAAGATTGGTTCTATACAATTTTACGATCCGATGCATAATAACGGAGATATTTCGAATTTTTGAAAATCCCCCCTCTAAACTCCCCCTCCCACTGGTCCGATTTCAGCCGTTAACGAACTTGATCTTCCTTTTTACATGAAAGCATTAAATACCGAGTTTGGTGACGATTAAACAAAAATTGCGACCGCTAGAGCGTTAACAGACAAAAATACACTCACATATATATATATATATATATATATATATATATATATATAAGTAGATGTATGATATTCCTTCTGGCGCACCGCAGCAAATTCTCATTTAGTGACTTTTTCATTCAGTGACTTTTTCATTTATTTTTGATTTGGTCACTTTTTGATTCTGTGACTTTTTCTTTTCGACACTTTTTCATTTAGTGACTTTTTCATTTCGTGACATTTTCATTCAGTGACTTTTTGATCTAATATATTCCTTCTGGCGCACCCCAATTTTAAGGTTAAAAGTGACTGTAACTCAACCATGTATTTTATGGATAAAACTATCCATAAAATAAAAACTTAACACCTTTTAATTGTAAGGTAAAACTGACCATAACCTTATTTGTTGTCTTATGCTTAAAACTAACCTTAAAAATTATTTCAATATTTTATTTCATTATGGTCTATGTCTACCTTAACGCAATTATTTATCTTATGGTTCTAGAGTACCATTAACTTAATTATCAGTCTAGATATATTTTGTGGTTAACATCAACCTTACTTTAATTTATTGTCTTATGCTTAAAACTAGCCTTAAAAATTATTTCAATATTTCATTTCATTATGCTCTATTTCTACCATAACTTATGTTATTTTCGTATGCTCTATGTCTACCATAACTTATGTTATTATCTTATTCTCACATTTGCTTTTGTTTTACATTTTTCTCTTTGATTTTCCTGGTGGTTTAGTTCTTTCAAATGCTTAACAAAATCTTTTCTTTCTAAGCCTATCTCATGATGGCCCCATGCAAGTGTGTGAATACCATCTTTTAATATAAATCTTTTATCGTCATAACAGCTAAGAGATTTTTTGTTAACTTCGATCGTTGAAATGTTATGTTTCTTGCTTCTAAATAGCGTCTGCTTTCTATATAACTTTTCTTTAGAAAATAGGCATTCTTTGTAGTCATCAAAAGAGATCTCTTGCTTCACCACAGCTTTCTTTACTCCTTTGGCTTTCTTGAATTCATTGCTTAATTTGACATTGTCTGGTACATTTAATGCATAATTTTTAGACCGCAATCCAACGCATTCTTCTAATATGTTCCCTTTTAATTCACTTTTAAACTTACCGAGCACTTTTTTGTTCACCAGAGGTATACCATAGATATTATCTTTCGGGAAATCTGAAGTGTCTAGTTCATCAAGCATGCCTTTCATATCTTCGTAAAAGTCTGGTGTTACCACAGCGAATATGAGTGAGTCGGTGTCCTCGTAAAGGAGCATTATATTTTCCCCGTATTTTGGTTTAAGGACATCATACCAGAACCTGTATAGACAGAGTTTTGAAGTGTCTAAAATGGTCATGCCAACATATATAGGTTTATTCAACATTATGCTTGTTTTCTCCATATGAATCGCTGTAAGATTCTCGGTAAAAATTGTACGGTCCTTAAAATTAGGTTTTGCTACAAGTTTCTCTATTTGTTGAGCATTGCTGCATAGCCTTATATCGACCCTGTTCCTTATGTTTTCCATAGTCTTACCGTAAACTGCGTTGTTCATCAACTTGAAGAAGTCCTTCTCAAAATCATTTTTGGATTGTGCTCTAAGGTCCGTGTTGAATTCTATATATGACCTTAACCATGGCTTCTGTTTGAACTCTAAGACTCTGTGTATCTTCTTTAAAATAAGTCCATGATTCAAGTAATACTTTAACGCAGAGTAGTGGCAAATGTAGTTATTTTTATCATAGAGAGTGGTCATTAGTTTGGGTAATTTTTCTCCATCAACGATATTCTCTGGTGCCAAGGGAAAGTCTGAGTGGGCGTCATGCAAGTCTTTAGGATATTCTAAATCTACTTCCAGAAAATACCCACGATCCGATTCATCACTGATTTTTGTAACATCAAAAAGTTTTGTTAGATCTTTACCTTCTCCGATCCATCTAAATCCACCATACGGTAGGTATTTTATCATAACGTATCCATATTCATTATTAGCATCAAAATATTCCAAATAAACGGATGGTTTTTTTGGATCATACTTTTCATTCATGTATTTATTATTAGCTTTAGCATACCTGTTACTACACTGAGTTATTCCTCCTCTAATGCCTTTTTCAATAAACAAGTACTTGTTGATATCGGTCAGTAATTCCAAGGATACATTTGTTTTCTTCAGCATAGCATCCCATGCAAATCCTGGTAACGTAAAGTACCATAATGGGTCGAGTTTATAATTTTTCATAGACACTTCCCTAAAATTCTCCATAATATCTGCTAAGAGCAATACATCAATCTTGTTGTATAATTCAGTAAATTCTTGGAGATTATTTATTTTGAACTTATTCCAGATTTCTAAAGCATTATTATATTCACTATCATTTACGTCTTCTTGATTCAAACTGCTGTAAAACATGTCCTTCGGTGGTAAAGAGGTTTCTTGGTATTTTTCTTCACAGTCCATATATTCATAAGGGTAAGCTAATTTTCGAGTTACTAAGTTTAACGTGTCTTTTGGAAAAAATTTTGCCATCTCCACAAATTGTCTCTTTTCCAAGTTCCCAGCTAATTTTTCTAAGCTACTTTGCAGAAACTTGTATGAGTCCACAAATCGTAATTTTATGCTTTTGTCTTCTCCAGATGGTGCTTTGTAAGTCACATATTTTGTGAAAGAGATGTACTTTTCTTCGGTGTTAGGAATAAGGTCAATCCTACCTGAATCATTACCAAATTCTTTTATGAAAAGGTGTGCGTCGTAACCAGCCAAGTTGTGGAAGAATACAGGGATAAAGTCAGGATTTCTGTAGTTTAGATTACAGATTGAATGTGCTGGTCCTCTAAATTCTCCAGTGAGGTGATCGTGATCCATAACTTTTTTCATATTTCCAGGTAAGTTACTTTTAAATGTTTCCAACTCTTGAGTATATTTGTAAACCTTTTCAGCTTCTTGCATGTTAAGGTAGTACGTGATAATCTTTTTCAGTACGGTTTCTTTCTTTGAGAGCATGGGCGGTAATTCTGAGAATCGTCTCTCGCATATATGGCATTTGTCGGGGATCGAAAACTTGTACATTTCGTTTGCTTCTAGTGGAATCATGGGTACAGGATTGTCATAAATTTTTGCTATCTCGATGGCATCATTCTTCAGGCTTTCATAAAACTGTTTGCCACATTCATTTCCCCAAAATGTCACTGGTGGCTTATAAACATCTTTATTTTGGTCCTTTATGTAATAAACATTACTTACAGGTTCATGTGATTGGTTTGATACAGTATATGAGTTATCTGGATTTGGGTGGTTACCAGAAATTTTCCGTAGTAAAGCTTCAAAATCTGCATAAATCGAAAATGGAATAACAAGGGAATGGTTATGATTCTGAAAACTTATCATATTATCATAAGGTTTTGGTAAATGTGCTTTTCCTTCTTTATGCATCCCACAGAATGTTTTATGATCCAGAAGTACTTCTTCTGATCTGAAATGGTTCAAACACCTCTTGCAAAGATACCTCCTTTGATGATCTTTCGTCAGTTGGCTTCCAACAAGTTTCCACAAATCTTTAATCCAGCAATAGTGGTCAGTGGTTTCATTCTTTATGTACAATAAGTCGACGTGTTTCTCCTTTTCCTCTTCAGTCGCCTTTAGTGGATGTATTGTGTAACTGGCGTTGTAGTAGTATACGTTAACCGAAATGTCTGTCTTCTTTTCAAATTTCGTAATGTCATCTAATTTAACTGGAAATTCTATTTCTTCAAACACATCTTCAAATTCATTTTCAAAATCCTTATATTTTGTAACTCTTTGGGGGTCCTTATTAACAGGGTGCAATGCTGCAAGAATGGACCATAGGAAGCATTTATTGTCGTCATTTTTAACATTTATTACAGCCTTCTTTGCTGCTATCTTGGGTGGTAATTCTATGTATGACGAACCTTTCAATGGAATATATTTATTGATCCTTAGTTGTAAATGCTTAATACTGTCTAGGATCCATTGTGAACCCTTAGCTTGGAACTCCTCCATTTCTAACAGTATCTTATCTTTAGCCCGAGAATAAAAATCATTTAGGTTAGTAGATTTTAGTATTACTTCATTTTTAGTCTTGAATTGAGTAGTCATGTACTCCATATTTTCTTTGTTTATACCCTTTTTGTATGTCGCTTCTAATAAAAGGTTAACCTTTAATTCCTGTTTCTTCAAACGATCTTTAGTCCTACCTATAATGATGTGTCCTATGCTTTCTAGAAATGACCTTACATCCTTATATCCTTTGGAGTTCATAATGTTATATGTTTTCAGTCTGCTTTCGAACGCTGTTTCAATTTCTTCAACCACTGTCCTTGGTTCTTTCGGTTCATCAAACATATTTTTGTCGAAGTTAAATACGCGGTGAAGCTTCCTGTATTTTGTTTCCTTAAACGTTTGTGGTATTTTTCTACTATTGCGCTTACCAGTTTTAATATCTGTTGCCCAGTCTGGACTTGTAAGTATTGTTTGGAGTCTGTTCTTATCATCACGTACTAATTTTCTGAGTCCTTCTTTAGTATGAGTCGTTGAATATCCTTTAATCCTGTATTGGCAACAAAATTTCTTAAGTTGTCGTAGAGTCATTTCGTTTATATCCTCGTCTGAAATATTTGCTACAAGGCTATCATTCACTGATGTTTTAGCTTCGTCAATGGCATTAATGAGGTTTAGTTTATTTAGTTTGTAGAGTCCTTTGATTTTGAGGTCCTTAGCAAGTTCCTTGAGTTCCGATACTTTCCACTTTATCAATTTGCTTGTAGCTGCTCCAAGGCTACTGGTAATGGAGCTTACTTTGTTTAAAAATGATTCCATTTATTTATAATAATATTTTATTTGTTAATATTTTCTTGCCTTTAACTGCCAATGTATTCATAGTGTTCGCTTTTATTTTTTATGTAAAAGTACGAGTGAAACTGATTATGTTTTATAAGTGAGATGATAATGGTTATAAAACCATTATAATCTAATTCTACTCCAATTTAAGGTTCCTCTTTTTAAATTTTTCTTATTTAAATTTTTTTCTTTTTTTAATTTTTTTCAAATTGTTCTATTAGCCCCTTGATTTCTGCTCCTTTTCCATTCTTTAGGTATGATTTTATTATTTGTCTTAGCTCCTTATAGGTGCCTTTTTCCTCGAGGTATTTGTAATGCTGCGCCGTATTCTGATGCTTCTCCAGGCGATTGATTCTTACCAATTTCCCGCATGCACATTCAGTTAATGTTTGGGGCTCCCTATCCATTCTATTTATTGTAGCAAACATCTTCAAAGTTCTTGCGCAACTCTTTCTTTGCTTCCTGGTATGCAATTTCTCTCAATTTTCCCTCACTATCCCGCCTGGTAAATTCGATTTTTTTCTTCTTAAGGAACTCCTTGACTTTCTTAATGTTCCACAAAGGGGCCTCTCCATCTACTTCAAAAAACTTATCTCTTTGTAGAGCTTTACAGAATGAGTATTCGTGTAGTATTTCTTCAAACGCTTCATGGTGATTTCTATAGAACGTAAACTCTGGCGACTTCACGAAATTCCAAAATCCACCGAACTCATTACATAGAGTCACTGCATCACTAGATAAACTCATTGTTGATCTTTATTATATATATTTTAATTTCTTTAAATAATAAATATAGAAAATACTGATACAAATCTGAATGAGCCTATTCACTGTCACAAGTGCAAAAAGAAGACCATGAATCTGGACCCTGTATTTGTTCAAACAAGTAATGGCCTATGGAGGATTTCAACCAAGTGCAAGGTTTGTAAGACAAACAAGAGTAAATTTATTAAGCTTCAAACCCAGTATAAACCAGAGCCTAAAATTACCTTAAATGAAGAAGAAAGGCGCATTGAAAGCATTGAATTACACAAGCCTGCTCGGAAGAACTTCCCAAAGAGGTCTATTGTAACCCTAGGAATAGATGATTTGTGGGCTGCTGATCTCGTTGTCATGTCCAACTATGAGAGCGATAATGATGGCTACAAGTACATCCTAAACGTAATAGATACATTCTCCAAGTATGCTTTCTCAGAACCTTTAAAAAAGAAGGATGGGAAGGCGGTGTCCATTGCTTTTGAGAGAATTATTAAGAAAGCATTATCAATTAACCACAACCCTCCTAAGCTACTTCACACAGACAAAGGTTTAGAATTTAAAAATAAAGAGTTTAAAGCGCTCTTGGCTAAGTATGGCGTAAAGTTGTATCACACTGAAAACGCTGAAAAATCAGCCATCGTGGAGCGTTTCAACCGTACTTTAAACAACAAAATGAGGGTTGAATTTGAGTACAATCACAGCTTCAGATGGGTGGATATTTTACAAAAGCTGATTGATGACTACAATAACAAAGATGTCCACAGAACAATCGGTATGACTCCAGCCAGTGTTAACAAAGATAACGAGACGTCCATAAGGCTATTACAAAATGTAGGGAATAAGCAACCTGAAAATAACATGATTTCACATTTCAAAGTCGGAGATAGAGTAAGGATTAGTAGTGTTAAAAACCAATTCTCTAGTAAATACAAACATAACTGGAGTAGGGAGATATTTATTGTTGCAGAAGTACTACCAACAAACCCCATTACATACAAAATAAAGGATTTATCTGGGGAAGAGATTATAGGCTCCTTTTATAGGCAAGAACTCCTAAAAACACAATTATGAAACAGTTAAAATAAATTTTTAATGGCCACTAGACCATTAAAAGTAGAATGTATGTATTAGTCTCTTATCAGGCACAAATAAACAGTCGTGTCGGTGGTACCATTGTCTATCAGGTCGCCTTTTTCATTCCTTAAAGTAAGCTTGATGGAATCTATTTTCCGTATGTGGTCCGTCAAGGGAACATACAAGATATTTTGAGGCCGTTCGGCAATTTTGTATCCGAAAGGTGCATTGGGGAAGAAAGAATATAATATTTGAGAATGTTCGTGAGCATGAGGATCTTGTTTATGATTGGATATACTAGATTCGGTAAGGTTGCAATGAACCTCAAGAACCTCGAATGGTCTCAGCTTGGGGGTGTGTTCACCAGTGGTTGTTAAGAATGTTACAGTCGATATTCCCAAAAGCGCCCGCAATGATGGGCCTAACTCGACTAGTATGGGTGAGGAAATACGAACACGATTATTGACTAATGACATGGTGAACTTTGATGGAGTAAATCGTTCAGCTCGGCCACTCTCCGCAACATCGGCCAGTTCATCTTGAACATGCTTTTCCATATCTTTAAGGGTCCAGTAACCTTCAGAAATGACCACAGTGTGTATTTTTATGGAACGGTCATTACCATAGAAATGGAAATATAGCTTACAATCCTTACAAACATTGTAAATGTTATTAAATGAGTAGAAACCGACGAGTCCTATTTTATACCTTTCGGAGTCGTCCAACATTATTGGGTGTGAAAGGTGCAAAGCAAGCTCACTCGAATCTCCCCTGATTTTTATAATCTTCATTTTCTAATTAATAAATGACTTCTTTATTAAAAGGGAAAACTAATTCCAAAAGAAAAGACAGAGAGAAGTTTGACATTGTTGTTTACCATGACGTTGTAGAAACTTGTAATGACATCATCCCCCATCCTTTAAGAGCACTTATAGTAGGCCCTTCAGGGTGTGGCAAAACCACACTACTTTGCAATTTTATTTATAGAGACTGGTTACCTTACAAAAAGCTTTATGTCTTCAGCAAAACAATTGATCAAAAGATATACTCTGATATGAAGGATATTTTCGAAGGAGTAGAGGACAAGATTGGGGAGACTGTTGCATACTTCAACAACGATTTTGAAGATATGATAACCGTAGATGATTGTGAACCTAACTCATTAATAATATTTGACGACTGTTTGAAGGAGAACCAGAAGGAGATACACAGATACTTTATGATGGGTCGGCATAAGAATATTTCATGTATATATCTGACTCAGTGCTATAGTAAAGTTGACCGCCAGTTTATTAGGAACAATGTTAATTTTCTTTGCATCTTTAAACAAAACAATCATTACATGAACATGATATACGACGATTTTGTTGGGAGTGACTTTCAAAATTTCAAATTATTTCGGAACTGTTGTAGCGATGTATTCAATCAGAATTATGGTTTTGTAACTATTGATCTGACTAAGAAACCAAGCTGCGGAAAGTACAAATTCAAATTGAGCAAGAATTACTACAGAAGTATAAGAAGATTTCTAAGCACCAGAAGGAGGAGGAAGAAGGTAAGCTTAAGGAATATCGACCAATCACTGAGGCTTTAGAGAAGGTAGATGAAACCATAAGTGACAAGCTTGGTCAAGTCGATACTAATATCAAAAATGTTTTAGAGCAAAATAAGACCCTAATCACTGACCTGGTCCCGTTCACTAGAAACATCGCCGATATGGAGATACCTCCATCTGAACCAGAGACATCTTTCGAGAAAAGGTTATTTGAGACTCCGGCTGCCTTCATGCCTAAAGGCAAAAGCACACCATTTCCTCCGAAAAAGAATGTAAAATTTATGGATGAAGAAGAGGTCTATTCTGGAGATGGCGATGACTTGGATACCACGGCTTCATCAATTTACGATGACCCTCCAATAGAGTACATTAAAAGTAAGATTATTGGTCCCATAGGAGCTGCCTTTTTACCGAAAATAACTGATAAACATTATGGTCTAAAATGGGATGAAGAAGAAAGTCAATTTAGGTTGGGAAGCAAAAAAGTAGATATTGAGCATGACGATTTAATACTGGATGGTAAGAAGTTTAAAGGTACAACGGGTCTTTGGAGGTTACTAACCCAGGACTCAAGTGGTTTGTTTGAAGGTGGGATTAATAGGCTATTTACTGATGAAGACTTGAACAACTACAGAGAGATGTTAATTAAAGGATCAGCATTTTACCAGAAGAACGACCCATCTACGAATAAGCCGAAAGCTCCACAGTCCAGAAAGTATAAACGTTTAGTGAAGAAAATTTATGAGGATAGTAAAAGCGGGATAGTCTCGGGGTCAGGACTGATTGAATACAATAATAAGTCGGTGATGTACATTAACAACTTGAATGAACTTATAAACAGGTTATGCTTAATCAAGGCTGCTGAGCATGCGGGTAATAATAATTTTCACAATGAAAAAGTAGGAGTACTAAAGTTTATAACGAATTTGTTGGAAGAAAAACTTGACGACGAGAAAGGGACCGAGTACCTCATCCGAATAGTCGGGTCTTTACCAAAATCGGTGTTGACAGATGAAAAGATAGGGAATGGTCTCCTGAACGACATTTTAAACAAGATTCCTCTACCAGAAATGCATTGGCCGGGATATAACTATCTTGGACCCTTCACAAAGCTAGAAAAGAGGCTTGAACGCGGAGATAAACCAGTGAATAAGTTGGATGCAGCGGCTCAGGAACACGACATATTCTACAGAGATCATACAACTGTGAAGGAACGACACAAAGCAGACAAAGTCCTGGAGCATGCAGCTTGGGATAGAGTCAAATCAAAAGATGCTGACTTGGGTGAGAAGGTTGCTGCATACGTTACTACTAATGTTATGAAGGCCAAGAGGCACCTAGGAATGGGATTGGATTTGGACAATGATTCAATGTTCTTTTAATTTTTTAATGCTTGATGGAAGCATTAAAAAAAATATTTATGGTTTTCTTCGGTCAAAGACTTGCTTAAACTTCTTCCACATTGTTTCTCACGACGTCGTATACCAAAGACTGCATTGAAACAATCACGATGTAGAGTGTCGTATTTGGAGCAGGTGGAGTGTTAAAGTCAAAGTTAATGATAACATTATTTCTACTTTGTGATATATTTTTAGGGCCTTTACTAACGTTAAAGACATACATAGGTCTGTTCTGGATAAAATCAGAGGGGTTGTAGTAAACATTTTCAGACTTGGAGTTATATGTCCTTTTAAAGTCCTGATACATTTCATACATTATGGCATAATTACCTCCATCAATATCCAAATTGAGTAACTCTTCAGGGTAGAAAGTGTCATTAATTTTAACTCTGATGTTTCTGACGTTTGTATGGTCAAATTTTGAAGTATCCTTTAGTTGGTCGTTTGCTCTATTTGTTTGGAATAATGCAACCACGAATTTGGGTTTGTCGACATTCCTGTAAATATTGGTTATATCAAATGAGAAAGTGGTTCCGCTCAGCCCTCTCTTCTCTATGCATTCCCACTTGCGAAAGTTGAATGGTTGGGATCCAAATTTGGTTAACTCATTGACTAGTTCAATTTTTGTTGTAGCGCTGAACTCGATAATTGGGACTCTGATTATGAAGTCTGTAATCGTTATTTTACCTACAGAAACATCACTCTTCATCCTAAATATAGCATCGTTGTCACTTGCCCGCAGAAAGGTTATTAAGAAGCCTCCTTTGTAAATTGGAAGTCGCACGTCTTCGAAGAAACCCAAACCTAAATCGGAAAGGTTGCCTACAGCAAAGAACTTGCCGTGTTTGACGTGAGATTCGAAGCCACCATTACCCTTTCCTAGAGCTTCGTCTTTAGAGTAACTTAAACTACCTTTTACAGTGCTCAAGATTCCGGGATGGTCAATGTAATCAATCATTTTGTTGTGTTTCTTAACTTCAATCTTTTGGAAAAGGTGAGGGATAAAATTATCCACCAATTTAACATCAGTATTCGGACCGTAAGGGTGAGCAGAGTCAGTTGATGCTAAGGTACCTCCAATAAAATATTGGAATTTTGAAGCAACGAAATTGTCCCCCACATCGATTAAGAACTCTATTTTCTGGTTCTCGCGATTCAGGTTCAGTTCCGTGCTGTTTGAAGGGAAAAAGTGCTTATATTGCTCCTTTTCAATGTCTCCATAGTACTTTGTATAATCCATTTTAAAAATTGTTATAAAATCCTTTATTATATGAAAAATTTTAAAATAAATGTTATAATAAAGTGATCAGGAATGAACGAACTAAAAATTGGGAACGAAGGGGATTCAAAACCTTCAGCACCTACTATGCTTGACGAAGTTGAGCTACGTAGGCAGCAAGGCGGCCGTAGTATCGAAGACTCGGTCTTTTATAAAACTTTTCAAGAATGTTTATATCCTAAATTGGATATGCCAGACTTTAATGCCAACAACTACAGGATTAACAAGATAATGATGAGTTACAAATACTTGGACGATGAAAGGAAGATCAGAAGTGCACTGAAGAAGAAGTACCTCAAGCTTAAACATGCAATATTTGGTGTTGAATGCTTCCTAACAATTGGAGAAATAGGTTCAGGAGCAGCAGGAGTAGCCTTTCCGGTGCTGTTACCTATTGGTGTACCTTTATCTTTAGGGATGACAGCTGGTGCGGCCATATTAAGGGGTTCAGGTAACCATATTGTAAACAAGATAAACAAACATGCTGCCATCGAGCTATTGGCTAAGGCTAAACTTGACTCAATTGAAGAAAAATATAGTAAGGCTATTGCTGACGGGTGTGTAAACGAAGAAGAGTTCTGTAGCATTGAACAAGAAAGGAGTAACTATGACTCCCTGAAAGAAAGGATCTTGAGCGAATTTAGAGTGAAGAAAGGTTCGGCTGACCTCCAGAACAACGTGAGGATGTCGTTAATCGAAGAAGGTAGATCTCAAGCTAAGAAAGAACTCGAGGAGGCTCTCCTTCGTAGTATAAAAGGTTACAAGTAAATACCTAGTTTAGAGGTTATTCGTGTTTTTAATGGTTCAAAAACCATTAAAAATGTATAAGAAGAATTAGTCACGGAGGAAAGGAAATAATTTTGGAAATGTAGTCGGATCCCCACAAACTTCATCCAATTCATCTAAAGTCCTACGAAACGCTTCCATAGCTTCAGCTTCTTGTGTGTTTTTAGGCGCAGGCAAAAGGAAGCAGCACTTGTCATTTGGCGCTACCCTAATACTTTCTAAAATTTCATCAATAGTTTCAGAGCTTAATTGCTCAAGAAGTTTATTTAAATGCTCAGTACTTTTACACTCCATTACTTTATTTACTGAAATATTTTATTTATTTTTTTTACAATTAATAAATGACAGAGTATCAAACATATAAAATTAAAATTAGTCCCTCACAAGCGGACAAAATTAAAACTGCTTTCAAGAAGAAATCAGAAGTAACCATACAAGTCGAGAAAGGGAGTGAACCTATTAAACTAACCCAGACGCAGATCAACAAGATCGAGAAGAATGGTAAAGATGGTAAAAGTGCAAGAGTTAGGCTGACATATAAGCAGCTGAACGAGAACTTCAAATCTGGAGGCTTCTTACCACTAGTATTTGCTGGGCTGGGAGCATTGGGAGCTTTGCTGGGTGGCGGTGCTGCAGTCGCTACGTCAGTCATCGATGCCAAGGATAAAGCAGCACAACTTGAAGAGACGAAGAGGCACAACTTGGAAGAAGAGAATATTGCCAAAGCTAAACTGGGTTCTGGCTTAAAGACATCTAAAAAGGGTTCTCGGGCTCCAAACAAAAATACGAAAAAAAAGTAAATTTTTTCAAGCTAGAACCATTGACAAATTTTGACATCTTACCTATCGTGAAACAGTTAAAGATAAAACATTTTAAGGGCGTTTTTATGAGAGATGAGCTACCTTTGAAGCCTAAGGATGTGGAGTGTGGTATCATTAATTTAGACAATGCACATGGCCTTGGTACTCATTGGACAGCCTACTTTAAGAATGGTAACACCAAGTACTACTTTGACTCATATGGTAATCTCCCACCACCAAAGGAACTTGTTACTTACTTAGGAAAGGAGAACATGTATTATAATTATGACGGAGTACAACGAGCAGAGGACCCTCCGATTTGTGGACATCTTTGTCTTGTCGTTTTGAAGGAACTCTCAGATGGAGGAGGATATGATAAAATTATTCATAAAATAAAGAATGACAGAGAATATTGGAAACGTTATTTTATTTGATGTGGCAGGAGGTTACTTGACAGGACTATCAGGCTCAAAGTCACCTTCAGAAGTAGATAAATCAAAGTTGAAAGACATGGTTTCGGAAATTGTTAATGATAAAATGCTTCAAGATGTTTTGACTAGCGTTAATGATAAAATAGTTGACCAAGTGAAAAATGATATTGCTACAGACTTATCGAACGAGATGAAGAAGTCGTTTTCAGCAGGAATAAATTCAATCAATAATTCGATTAATGATTTGAAGAAGGATATGAATGAATTTAAGTCAGCTATCAGGGTAACAAGAAATTATGTAAGCTTCAATAAACGAAGGATAGTCACTGTTTCTGAGGGGAAGGACGAAAATGATGTCGTTACTAAAAAACAACTTGAACATGAAATATCGAAAATTAAAAAATAATCATGATTGATTTTTAATGGATAAATATCTATTAAAAGTCGTATAGGAAAGGAACGAGGAAAATGTATACAGCTATTGAGTCATATCCTTATCATTTCGCTTGATAACACAGAGCGGCGGCGGCATGTGACCTTGCAATAGTTCGTACGGAGGGGACTAGATAGAGCTACTACATCGCTAAACCATAATTGTTAAAAACCTGATTATTTAGGCTCTTCCAAGTGCATTATCTCAAAACGGATAGTATCATGAGATTGATCTAAGTCATGTATTAGATAGTTAATACAACAACTGATATTACCTCTATAGTGATAGTAATTGGACGAGTAGTAAAATGTAAGTTCTCGTCTAGCGTAGAGTGTGCTAGGTGATGTATATATACAAGGAACAATGAGATCTATGTGAGAATACAGTTCTCAGTACAAGCTTGGTGCGGTGTGTAGTGATGGGCCCTTAACTACATTCCAAGCCTGGCTTCAATGCTGAGTAACTGAGTGACGTCCAAGCATTCTCAAAAATACCTCACGCTCACCTTACTTTGCGTACATAAATAAGTTATCAATTAAAGCCGGAATTGTTGACCGATGGCTATAGACGCCTGGTTGTCAGTGTCAGGCTAAAAGCGACTCTAAAAAGCTAGAGTTGAACACTCCTAGAAAGATCTCGAATCTACTAGAAGTAGTAAGATAACAAGGAAAGCAAAGTAAGGTTGAGCAAAAAAGGATAAATAAGAAAATAACATAAGTTAAGGTTGAGACAGACCATAATGAAATGAAATATTAAAATAATTTTTAAGACTAGTTTTAAGCATAAGACAATAAATAAGGTTACGGCTGATGTTAACCACAAAATATATCTAGACTTATAATTAAGTTAATGGAACTCTAGAACCATAAGATAAATAATTGTGTTAAGGTTGAGACAGACCATAATGAAATAAAATATTGAAATAATTTTTAAGGCTAGTTTAAGCATAAGAACAATAAATAAGGTTATGGTCAGTTTTACCTTACAATTAAAAGGTGTTAAGTTTTTATTTTATGGATAGTTTTTATCCATAAAATACATGGTTGAGTTACAGTCACTTTTAACCTTAAAATTGGGGTGCGCCAGAAGGAATATATTAGATCAAAAAGTCACTGAATGAAAATGTCACTAAATGAAAAAGTCACTGAATGAAAAAGTCACTAAATGAAAAAGTCACTGAATGAAAAAGTCATTAAATGAAAAAGTCACTAAATGAAAATGTCACGAAATGAAAAAGTCACTAAATGAAAAAGTCACTAAATGAGAAAATGCTGCGGTGCGCCAGGACGAATATATTATATCTACTTATATATATATATATATATATATATATATATATATATATATATATATATAATTTTGAACGGACCCTCATTTTCGTCATCTCCTGGGTAGGATCGATCGATATTTGAAAAAAATTTTCGAAACTCGCCTCATGAGTACAACCTCAATAGCTGATTTCCCTTAAGGGAAATCTGCTAATAAAATTAAATGCATATGATGTTAAATAGTACTAATCAGATTAACATATATGGAATTTTAGCAGTTTAAGTATATAGTAGGATAATATTTTGTCTCTATTTCTTATATATATATATATATATATATATATATATATATATATATATATATATATATATATTGTTAGTAATATTTCTAACTCTAAATGGGCCAGACTCTGGCTAAAGTATCTATATATTAGCCAATGAAAACTATGTATTTTAAAAAGCAAACAAAAAAATTATCTGAGTTAATAATTTCATATTTTTTGCTTTCAGGTGAGATTCCGGAAAATTTTCTTGGCTACCGTTTGTGTGAGTAATTCTATTTTCGTTTTTCCATATGTGATACTGTTGGTTTAGTGTTAATGTAATCAAGGCCCACTCCGAATCACAAGCCCTACAGAGTTCCTTTGTTGTGCCGCTAAGCCCCTATCTGAAAAGTAATTTATTCCCTACGTGAGTCGGGATATTGAATACGAGTATACAAGTATTACGAGTCCAGACTTAAAATAAAATATATAGGAATGAATTTGTGGTTTGACAAACTCCAGTTTCAATTTATAGTTCCTCCCCCTCGGTTTAAAGTTTAATATAGTCAAATCTATTTAGATATATATTGCCGTCAGATATTTATTATCGAAGAGAGTCCGGGCAAATCCGTTTATAAAGCTTTATTGTTTTAATATTTGGGTTATTCATATCTGCTATAGATGGATTTGGGTTTATTCACTTTGCTTTTATTTTATGGAAGTCATTTTATTCTGTCTCAGAAACTATCTATTTTTATTGATTCTCGCGTCCGCAATAGGAATTTATTTAGTGAAGAACTCTAGAGATAAAACCCTTTTTATTAAAAACCTTTTGGGTTTTATATATTGTTACGTTTATTACAAAATCAGTAATAAACTTTGTTTATTAGAGTTCTTTTGGATTGCAAAATTAAACACACACAAGCTTCAGAGTTTTTATCACTGCACAATTTATTTATTATTATTATTATTTATTTAAGTCCACTTTTTGCACTTATTGGGACGGGTTATCTACAGGGTACCACCCGTTTCTAGC
This sequence comes from Riptortus pedestris, assembly GCA_019009955.1. NCBI lineage: Eukaryota > Metazoa > Arthropoda > Insecta > Hemiptera > Alydidae > Riptortus > Riptortus pedestris. Next base: position 2,474,740 of record CM032232.1, read on the forward strand.
CAGGGTGGGATTTTAGGATGTTATTTAATGAACTTCGTCACTAAATAAATTCCTTTGCCCAGGTGGGATTGGAACTCGCCACTCTAGGGTTACCATGTGAGATTAAGGTCATAGTTATTTTCATCACAAGTACGGAACTGAGTGTTTCGATACGAGGTCTATTTTTACGAGCGAGGCGAAGCCGAGCTTGGAAAACAGACCGAGTACCGAAACACTCAATTTCCGTACGAATAATGAAAATTACTTTTCATTACACTGTACAACAACCTCAAGAAATTACTGAAATTAATTAAGCCAAACAGGTTTATTTTTATGGTAGTTATGAAACATATGTCAGAACAACAAGGTTACAAATTACATCTTTATATTGATATTAATTGTGCAATTATTATTGCCGCTAATGTTAAACCCTTTAGGGGGTATGTACGGCTTGTTGATTACCAAATTATTGGTTGATGTCGATTCAACAGCATCGATTTCTTCATTAAGATAGTCATCTATTGTGAAGAACATCTCTTCATTCTTTAAGTCAATCTTACAAGTACATGTGTTTGATTCCCGCCAAATTTTACCGTCCTAGTACGGAAACTCTTAGTTTCGGTACGCAGATCATGCATAGAAAACACATGTTTTCTAGTCAGTGTAATGAAAACGCTTTAACTCACATGGCTAACCTGAGCTCCATTTAACAATTTATTTAACAATGCACAACACACTTGGTTAATTATTTTTAACTACTACTAACAGTATGCACTTTCCTTTCCTGAAATCGCTTCCCCGACAATCACTTCGCTACGAACGGCCAAAGTGAGGTCTCCGGTCGAAGGGCAAGAGTAATGGAATGTAATGAAATGCTAATATCTTTACCTAATTAATTTTTATTTAATGTCTTTGGAGGTTAAGTAAGCCATCTAAATAAAGCTGTTTACAACTACGAGAGATTTAAATGGTCAGTTATTGTTATTTATTATCCAAATTTTCTTTAATGTGATTAAATATTGAAATTATTTAAGTTGTTTTTTTTTTTTATATTTATTTATTTGCATTATTATTGCTGAGCATTTTTAATTATTTAAATTATTGGTTTAGAAGCTTTTGTTTGGGAACGATGTGTAAAGCGCATTCTACCAGATAATCACACAACTAATACAACTTATTTTCCTTCTCTCCTTTTTCAATGTTTTTATTTGAAATAACTTTTAATTCCTTTATGTATATTGTATTTTTACCTATTGATATTGGGGTCATCTAATATCATCTTAAAAGCCGATTCTCTACTTTCCCTATTTAAAAAAATTAAGTTTAAACTGTTTATTATAACAGTCGCTTGAGTGGCTTGCTGTCTTTCCCAATGAGCGCATGCAAGTAGCTCTGAAGATGGAGACATTAGTCTTTGAAAGCGCTTAGCGCTGAAATAGACACATTTTGAAGAATTGGACGTTTTTTTCTTTCTCTCCATGTTTATTATAACGTATATCACTGATGGCACATTGCATGATAACGATTTCACACTTGGATTAATTTCATTTTATATTTTATGTCAATAACTTCTATTTTGATAAAGGTTTTCCTGAATATTTCATTTTTGATCAGATAGTTAGTTCAAATATTTGTTTTTCTTTTCTTTTGGAATGATATCGCATACGAAATAAATTCTTTTCTCACCGAATGGGGAGAATTTTTATTTTGTGCCGATAAGCTTCAAAGATGCAGGGGAAAAATCCATGAAAAACTAAAAATGAGTAATCGCGTAGGCGAAGCCCAAGTCGTTGCATGGTGATTCCGAAGGCATCGCTTCGCTGTTAAGGGCGTTATTTATATATATATATATATATATATATATATATATATATATATATATATATATATGACTTATTTATGTAAAATATATAATTTTGGATGTTGCATAAATCAAGGATTAGCATTGTTCAAATTAATAACAGTTTATTAACGTCTTCCGGGTCCCATTTTGAATAGAATCGGCTTTATTTGATATGTACTTTGAAGTTGTTACCTACGGCTCCTGCATATTACAATGAGTGCTGTTGTCGCTCATGGAAATGTTACATTAGGATAACACTTTCATTTGGGTAATGGCCGCATTTGCTTAATTAAGACCTTGAGCGGTTTACAGCCGTTTTGTATGTGGCAAGGAGAGAGAGCTTGTGAGTTATAACTCGTCGCACATTGTGAGTTATAACTCGCCATGTGCAACTCCCCGCACTTAGGCCCCTCTACTACTGCTTTCAGACCCCTTCCTGTCTTAATCCCCCTTAAAGACCTAGCAAGAAGTTGGGAAAAGTTTGAACTCCTGGTGTCTTGTTGGCAGAGTTCCTGTTATTACTTCGATGTAGAAAGGACTCTCTTCGGAGATCGGGATAAAGTACAGGGACATGCACATTAGTCCGAAGGAAGGAAACGTGAACAAACAAATTTAGCATAATCTAGAGGCAGTAGTTTGTGGAAATCATCGAGAATGCCCATTTACTTCAATTTCTTTTAGCAGATTTTCCTGAAAGGAAATCAGCTATTGAGGTTGTACTCGTGACGCGATTTTCGAATCCTACCCAATTGATCACGAAAATGAGTTCCGTTCAAAACTGTGGTAATGCCTCAAATCGCACCCGACAGGCCGGGCGAGGGGGGTAGAGAGAATTTCAAAAATTTGGACTATCTCCCTTATAATACGTCGGATTGTATAGAGCCAATCGTATTGCAAATTAAATGTACTATAAATATTGTAGGGGCGTGCGGTAAGCTTTAGCGGTAATAATAGAAAATGTTGGCACCAAAATGTAATGGCGGGAAGCCCTTTTAAAGGGGAGAGTAAGAGAGCATTTAGACTGAACCACTGGTATTTTCTCCTTGAGAGAGGAGGAAAGGAACAAGAAAATAAACCACTATGTGAGTTCTCTTAAGAATTAGGTATATTGAATAGAATAAAAAATGAAATTTAAGCAGTAAACAAACTTTATGAACTAATATGGCGGCCATAACTATACACACAAAATTAGCGGTGGGTCCTATAATATATATGAGTACTCATGCGATACTTGCGCACATAATGCTAGCATTATTAGGTAGTTAATAGCGGGAATCATGCACTTCCTAGAGATGATGAAGTCTTGTTTCGGTGATAAATCTGGATGGGCACGTGGCAGAGAAGGAGAAAGGCGGGAGCAGAGGAACGTTTGTTGACTCCAGCAGAGGTACACATAGACTGGCTTGTCCCTGCAACGGCTGCCTTGATCAGCTGTATGCCACAGCCTTCTCGCTCTGCAGGTGTGTGTGGTGGGTTTATGAACTAGCCAAGCTAGCGCGGGAAACACGATTCAAACTGGCGACTGAACAAATATTGTTATATACGTTTAGTTACCAAACTCGAATTCAGTCATTTTATGCAAAAAAAAAAAAGATCAAGTTCGTTAACGGCTAAAATCGGAACAAGGGGGGGGAGGGGTTTAGAGAGGGAGTCATTTGAAAATTCGAAATATCTCCGTTACTTTAAGTCGGATTGAAGACGTGTATACAATGAATCTTATTGCAATTTAAATTTACTATAAATATTATTAGCCGTGATATTTGCATTTTTAAGTTTTCAGCCTTCAGTAAACCCTCATTCCTACTCACGACACATAAACAATACTCTGTTATATAATAAATCACATTATTCGAAGCTTAAATACCAAATATTTTTTTCAAGAGACCTTTATTATACGACATACATGCAAATACGTGTAATATAGATAATAAATTACAGTACTAGATATAGTAAATAGTTCTCAATAAATTTAATATTTTACATTCAGATATATTTCAGTAATTGTTTATCTTTTCGGTAAAGAATATTTCTACCTATTCAGGAGAGGTTGGCTGACCTGTTTGATTACAATTCAGACACTTCCGTTGTGGAGGTTATTAAAATGAAAATTGTATTAAAGGTTTCCTATCACCGTTTGAATTATTCGCTTAATATTTACGTTGGGATTTCCAGTATGTAAATTTATTCGCTGTAAAAGTTCACGTGCGAAATCTGATTAGTTTTCGTCATCTCCTGGGTAGGATCGATGGAGATTCGAGGAAATGTTTATAGAGTGCGTTATGAGCAGGACCTCAGTAGCTGATTTCCCTGGTAATACACCTCAAAAAACACTCATGTAGGGGAGGGTTTCTCTAAGAAAGTCTGAAGGGAAAGAGAGGAGACATTGAAAGATGTCGTTAGGAAAAGCTAAGTGTTGCCTCTAAGGAATGGCCCCGTGTTGATTCGCATGTTGACTGTGCTGTAGGCCGACTGCGCACACCTCGAGGGTTATCCGCAGTTAAAAGAGCCCTTTTAAACACCGCTTCAAAAGTAGCTCCAAGATTAATTAGGCTACGCGTTGTAAGTTGTGTGTTTCCCGCTCACTCCCGCCCTTTCTTGATTGGTTTTTAGCGCCCCCTATTTATGTGAGGGCTGTAGCCAAGGAAAGGGCGCCCCGTGTTTTAGAACTTTGTCTCATACTTATGCTAATACTTTGACAGCTTTCTTACCTTATCCATAGTAAACAGCCTGCTTCTTATTGCAATTCGTTATTGCACACTGAAAATATGGTAAACAGAAAGTAGCCTCTAACTAGTTTTAGTGAACTGCTTGCAAACTAGTTCCGGGCTTAGCTCTAAGATTGTCGTATAATAATTAGAGATATCTACTAATAATTAAGTAGCTTTTAAAATTTCTCTTTCTGTAAGGGACGATAATTAAATTAATAGAATTTGTCATTGTAAGTTGCAATATACGGTAAGGGCAATCTGCTATTGAGGTCGTACTCATGACACGAATTTCGAAAACCTTCCTCAAATGTCCATCGATCCTGCCTAAGAGATGACGAAAATGAGGTCAGTTCAAAATTATATATATACATATATATATATATATATATATTTGTCTGTTACCGCTCTAGCGGTCGTAATTATTGTTTAATCGTTACCAAACTCGATATTTAGTCGTTTTATGTAAAAAAGAAGATCAATTTTTTTAGTGGCTGAAATTGGACCAGTGGGAGAATTTTCGAAAATTCAAAATATCTTCGTTACTATACGTCGGATCGAAACAATTATATAGAAGCAATCTAATTGCAAATAAAAGTCCGTCACGCAGGGGCTGCGTAAACTAAGCAGATTTTCCAATAGAGAAATCTCCATACGAGAGCTGAACAGTATAGTTACGGCAAAGGACCGAACTAGCTTTTGGCGGGAAATTCAAAAATCCGTTATCGGCCCAAATTTAATAAAAATGCAAATATCTCGGTTAATATTCAAGATAGGGAATAAATGTATATAGCAATATTTATAGTAAATTTAATTTGCAATAAGATTGATTCTGTACAATTTTTCGATGCGACGTATAGTAACGGAGATATTTCGAGTTCTCGAAAATCCTCCCCTGTAAACCCCCTCTCCCACCGGTCCGAGTTCAGCCGTTAACGAACTTGATCTTTCTTTTTACATAAAACGACTAAATATCGAGTTTGGTAACGATCAATCAAAAATTGCGACTGCAAGAGCGGTAACAGACAAATATATAGATAGATAGATAGATCTATATATATATATATATATATATATATATATATATATATATATATATATATATATATAGATATAGATATAGATATATATACCGTTTTGAACGGACCTCATTTTTGTCATCTACTAAGTAGGATCGATGGGCATTTGAAGAACATTTTCGAAAATTCCGTCATGAGTACAACCTCAATAGCTGATTTCCCTTAGGGAAATCTGCTAAAATGAACTATAATTATTGTTCTATACATTTATTCTCTATCTTTAATATTAATTAACCGAGATAATCGCATTTTCCAGTTTTCAGCGTTCACCATACCCCCACTTCTACCCATGTTACATAAACAATACTCAGTTATGTAGCAAAACACATTATTCGAAGCTAAATGCCAACTCTTTTTGTCGAAAGACCTTTATTATACGAGATATATAAAACTCCCGTTCCTACTGGTGTCATATTAATCATAAGTTGTTATATTATGAAGCACTTTATTTGAAATCCGAATACCAAGTAATTCTCATTGAGCTTTTATGTTTTGAGATAAATGCAAATACGTTACGCACGTGGGAAATCTGCTTAGCTAACGCAGCCCCTGCGTGACGGACTTTTTGTTGGAAACGCCTATTTCAATGATGTGTCTACCTACAAAGAGCAATTCGATTCTTGTCGTTGCGGAACAATTTCTACAAAGGATTTGCTAGCCTCGTCATAATTATGAAGAACTATTAATGACCCGACCAATCATTATTTGCACAATGGGTTTGCAATTGTGTTTAATAAGGTCCTTTGTAATGTCTCCTTCTGCTCTCCGTGTAGTAATTATAATAGGCCATTATTAAAGATAGCCAATGCACCGTGGCCAATTAGATTACTGTCCTATACCACTTTATTGTTCTTCCTTCATCAATGGATTAAATGAACTCGATGAATCATTTATGAACTCAAAGGACAACAACCAACGTCTGGTTTGAAGCCATTCACTTAGCAAATTTCTCTGGAGCGAAATCTGCTATTTTCCTCATATGTCCATCGATTCTACCCAGGTGATAACGAAAATTAGGTCCGTTCAAAATTATATGTGTATGTATATATATATATAAAAGTCTATTTATGCTCTGGCGGTCGTAATTTTTGTTCGATTGTTACCAAAGTCGATATTTAATCGTAAATGTATAGAACAATATTAGTAAATTTAATTTGCAATAAGATTTATTTTTTACAATTTTTCGATCCGACGCATAATAACGGAGATATTTTGAATTTTCAAAAATCCCCCCTCTAAACCCCCCCCCTCCCACTTGTCCATTTCAGCCATTAACGAACTTGATCTTCCTTTTTACATAAAACGATTAAATTCCGAGTTATATATATATATATATATATATATAATTTTGAACGGACCTCATTTTCGTCATCTCCTGGGTAGGATCGATGGACATTTGAAGAAATTTTTCGAAACTCGCATCATGAGTACGACCTCAATAGCTGATTTCCCTCAAGGGAAATCTGCTAGAAAACTGTGCATGCAATTCTTAATGTAGCTGTTTGGATTGCCCTGTCCCTATCCTACAGAATGTCAAATATTCTCAGCTATACACTATACAACAATTGTACAGCTGTTGCAATTAAATCAGAATTAAAGAATGAGACCAATGTGTAGAAGGCTGTGCATTCTAGGAAGAGCGGCTCATGATCAAGGCAGCCTTTGCTGGAATTCTCACTTTACTGTCTACCATTTCATCCTGGTGCTCTAGGTCAAAGCTAAGCCTTTTTCCTCTACCAACCACAACTTGTGTCGGACACTCTCTTCTCTAATGAATTCCTATTTAACGAGGCTTAGTCATTTGATAAAGCGTTTTAACTGAATGTCGTTATTAACATTTACTACAAACTCAATGAGTGCAATTCTATTTGCCATAATGTCATACAAAGTTTACACGACCAGAGCATTCAATTAAACTATTTGGAATTCTCTAAATGTAAATCCTATACTCGAAAAAGTCCTTCCTGCGTAAACTAAGCAGATTTCCCACTGGAAGTTTTACAATACAAAAATGTCACGCGAGTCGAACAGTTAAGGAAACGGTCGAAATAGCTTTTGGAGGAAACACACTACTAGAACCGAAGTTAGCCGATCTCATCTCGTCCGTTATCCGCACACACTTAATAAAAATGCATATGTCTCGGTAATTGTTCGAGATAGAGAATAAATGTATATAACAATATTTATAGTAAATCTAATTTTGCAATCAGAATGATTCTATACAATTTTTTGATCCGACGTATAGAAACGGAGATCCCACTGGCCCGATTTCAGCCACTAACGAATTTGATCTTCATTTTTACTTAAAACGTTTAAATATCGAGTTTGGTAACGATCAAGAAAACATTGCCACTGCTAGAGCGTGAGCAGACAAATATATATATATATATATATATATATATATATATATATATATATATATATATATATATATAATTTTGAACGGACCTCATTTTCGTCATTTCCTAGGTAGGATCGATGGACATTTGAAGAAAGTTTTTGAAAATCGCGTCATAAGTACTACTACAATAGCAAAATAGTTTTCCCTTAAGAGAACTTAAGGGAAATCTGCTAAAAATGTTGAACGAACCTAATGTTCGTTATCTCCTGGGTAGAATCGATGGACATATGAGAAAAATAGCAGATTTCGCTCCCGGGGAATTTGCTAAGCGAATGTTTTTCAACCAGACGGTGGTTGTTGTCCTTTGTGTTCATAAATGATTCATCGAGTTCATTTAATCCATTGATGAAGGAAGAACAATAAAGTGGTATAGGACAGTAATCTAATTGGCCACGGTGCATTGGCTATCTTTAATAATGGCCTATTTTAATTACTACACGGAGAGCAGAAGGAGAAATTACAAAGGACCTTATTGAACACAATTGCAGAGCCATTGTGCAAATAATGATTGGTCGGGTCATTAATAGTTCTTCATAATTATGACGAGGCTAGCAAACCTTTTGTAGAAATTGTTCCGCAACGACAAGAATCAAATTGCTCTTTGTAGGTAGACAACATTGGGATAGGCGTTTTCAACAAAAAGTCCGTCACGCAGGGGCTGCGTTAGCTAAGCAGATTTCCCTCGTGCACCACGTATTGGCATTGATCTCAAAACGTAAAAGCTCAATGAGAACAATATTTGTTATTTAGGCTTCAAATAAAGTGCTTCATAAAATAACTGATCATCGTTAATGTAATATGAGTAGTAGTGATTTCAGCTATTAACTGATATGATCATTAGTGATAAATGATTACGAATTAAGACAGCAATCTCCCCAGAAGAATGGAAACTAGATTTCCAATACTTCATATTTCTATAGAATGGTCGAAGAAATATGAAAAAAAAAAACTATCTAGTACTGTAATTTATAATGGATCAGAGTAATTTACTTCTTAATCAATCAAGTTTAAATAGTCCGAAAACTTAAGGTGGGGTAGTAATAAAAGTCTTTTGATAACAAGATTTGACATTTAAGCTTCGAATAATGTGGTTTATGACATAACCCAATATTATTTATGTAGCATGAGTAGAAGATGGAGTTTGGTGAACGATGAAAACTAATTATTGAAGATTGAGAATAAATGTATATAACTATATTTATATTAATTTACAATAAGATTGGTTCTTGGAATTTTTCGATCCCACATATAGTAACGGAGAGATTTCGGATTTTCGGAAATCCTCCCCTCTAAACCCCAACCCCCACTGGTCCGATTTCAGCCGTTAACGGACTTGGTCTTTCTTTTTACATAAAACGTTTCAATATCGAGTTTGGTAACGATCAAATAAAAACAGCGACCGCTAGAGTGGTAACAGACATATATATATTGTCATTGTGAGGATTTCGGCTATCTGCTGCAGCGGTTGGAATTTTTGTTCTGCAAATTTTCGATGGAAATGCGTCCATCTTCATCAGGCATAAATTTAACTTGAATGGCTACTTCAATTAATCATATGTTTTGGAGTTTTATTTTATTTTAGTATGGCTTTCCACGTTTCAGAAAGTATGACACCGCCCACGTCGTTTATAGTATTTGTCCTCTTATTTATTTCTAGGGCTTCCAGGACTAATCTCTTACCGAGGTGGTCCTCTCTGTGTAAAACCTTTGTCTCGTCAAATTTAATTTGGTGGGGCCAAATACTTGCGTGTTTGGCAATGGCTGAGGTTTTTGTTCTGTTCTGTTTTAGATCAGCCACGTGTTGGTTGACTCTTGTACCAGTCTTCTTGTCTGTCTGTTCCACATAAACATTACCGCAATCAGACGGTATCATATATACTCCACTATCCTGTAATAATTGGGTGTTTTGGCCTCTTTAAATATTCGTTGAATATTTTATGTGGCTTGAATACTGCTCGTAAACTATAAACGGCATGGACGGTGTCATATTTTCAGAAACGTGGAAAGCCATACTGAAATAAAATAAAACTCCAAAACATATGATTAATTGAAGTAGCCATTCAAATCAAATTTATGCCTGACGAAGATGGACGCATTTCCATCGAAAATTTGCAGAACAAAAATTCCAACCGCTGGAGCAGATAGCCGAAATCCTCACAATGACGATACTTTCCAGCGATGCAGCCTCAAAAATAGAATATATATATATATATATATATATATATATATATATATATATATATACATAGAGTCTTGGATGGACCTCATTTTCTTCATCACATTTGAAGATAAATTTAGAAATTTTCGTCATGAGTATGACCACATTAGCTGATTCCCTTAAGGGAAATCTGCTTATATCCGAAAAGAGGAGGTTGTTCTTGCCCCTATCGAAAAATAATGGGGGAAAAATTACTGCAGAGTTATTTATTGAAATGCATTTTCCTACCAACCTGAGATTGTTGTAATGTTTCTCTTTCCGTTTCACATCTTGTTCTAAGCTGTAAAAAATACAATCTTCCAAGAAAAACTTTGAACCTTAAACTAAGCTTAAGAGAATTCCTTGGAGGCGATAAAGAAGATATCGAAAGGCTTTTGCCATCCTTAGCAGAAACTCATTTATTCATGAAATGTACATCCATCTACTGCTAATGACAATATAGGTGCGGTGTATCGTGATAATGAATAAATAAGAAAAAGTGAATATCACTCAACTTTAAATAATGGATATTCTTATTTCTATTCAAAATGAAACTGGAGAATGAAATGACTGGAAAACCATGCTGCAAATAAACTACAAAACTAATAAGTAAGAAGAAACAATTTAAAACTATAAGGAAGTATATCTGTTATTACTGGAAAGACTCCGAGATGTGATTACTCATAAGAATGTTAAATAGCTGCGACTAATTTAAGCTGGAACACGCGAGACGAAGGATCTGTTATTTTAATTCTATGTTCTTGGGAATATGCTAATGACAATGCTTGAAATAGTTCTGTATTCCGTGTCTATGCCACACTAGGCACATGAAACATGTCTTAAGTCTAAATATAACAAACATTTACTATCGAATTGATATTTAGGGCTTTATTATAGCAGCGTCGTTAAAAAAACTCTCATTGAGCAAGCCAACTATTATTAAAACTCAAGGTGTTCACTCATGGAAGTCAGGAGGAGCTCCGGCACGCTGGGGCTTTTTGTTTGATCGTTACCAAACACAATATTTAAACTTTTTATAGAAAACTAATGATCAACTTCGTTAATGGCTGAAATCCGACATGTTGGTAGGGGATTTTAGAGGGAGGGAATTTCGAAAATTCTAATATCTCCGTTACTATTCGTCACATCGAAATAATCTATAGAACCAATCTTATTGCAAATGTAATTTTCTATTAATGTTGTTATATACGTGTTTTCTCTATCTTGAATATTTACCGAGATAATGGATTTTTTTAGATTTCGTCCTTCAGTAAACTTTCAGTCACTGAACGTTAAGAATAAGCCAATAATCGTTAAGAAAAATATCATGAATAATCTTATTTCAAGCTGAAATTGCGTATATTTTATCCACAAATCTTTTCTAGATAAGATAAATGCAAATACGGTCTGATGGCCCCACCCCACCCCCGGCTTTTGTTCTTGGATGAGTAAAATTAGAGTGGTTGAGATTATCACAGTACTGATACAGTAAATAGTTTTCGATAAAAGTTATATATTATATTCAGATATATTTCAGTATGTGTTTTTCTTTCTGGTCAAGAATATTTCGATCTATCTATTCAGCTGTAAGAGGTTGGCTGACCTGTTTACAATTCCGAAGCTTCTTTTTGTGGAGGTTATTAAAATGTAAATTGACTTCAAGATTTTTCGTTATCATTTGTATTAATTCACTTAATATTTACGGTGATGGTAACTGTTACCAGTATGTAGATTTAGGTTCTATTTTTTTATTTATTTATACAGCAGCCGCAACTAGGCTACTTGTCTCAAAATTTAACAATGTATAATAAAAACAAAATTATAGATAAATAACCAAAACAAATCTAAAAATTAAACACAATAAATAAACATTAGACAAGTAATAAAGACAACTACAGTAACAATTTAACTACAATGTGGTCTTATGTTTGTATGAAGTTCGTACATGTTAGGTGGAGTCTAGTATTCAATGCTCCTGCAGTCAGTTCATGGTTCATGAATTTATTCACATTTATCCTGAATATTAACCGAGATTGCATTTTTCTTCCTCCTTCTTAATTTCTTGGATTACTAAAATTTCATTGATTGAGATAAAAATGATTCTGATCCTTTATTAATAACAGTACAAGATATAGTTAATAGTTGTCGATAATACTAATATGTTATATTTTGATATATCTCCGTAATTGATTTTCTTTCCTTAGAGAAGTTGGCACACTTGTTTGTTTACGTTTCAGGTGCTTCCCGTCTGGAGGTTTCTTATTATTATTTGTATTTATTCTTTTGATGATGACGGTGCTATTTATAGTTATAGACTCCTCTATTGTTAAACATCACGAGGGAAATCTGCTTAAATTACGCAGCCCCTGCGTGACGGACATGTTCAGTTTAGGATTTGTCCGTGTATATGGGTAGAGTCTGTGTATTTGTGGTTGAAGTCAGTAAGTTGATGTGTGTTTTGTGCAAGTAATTGGCTAAAGTTTCGTTCTTTTTTAAATTTTGATTGTCTGATGTCGATCATATAGTTGTTTACATTCCATGGTGTCATGGAGGGTTGTCAGTGTGGCTACATGGGATAGTCAATAATATTTTCATGGTATTATTCAAATTTTAACATCAAGGGTTTTCTATTTGCTTGTTTTTGGATGTTAGTCTGTGAGTGTGGGTTGTATACTTGAACGTGCTGAGATATAAATTGGTTCCACTTTACACTTAAGCAATATTAATTCATTTTCCTCGAATATCGAAAATGTTTTTCCCCGTCCAGTCATTATCTTTAAATAGCCATAATTCATAAAGTGTTGCATTAACAAATATTGACGAATTTACGTTTTCAACATCTGTGTTACCCGGAAAAATAATTTTCGATTCTCGTTGAAATATTACGATTGCATTATCTTATCATTCATTAGTACTAATAATCTGGTACTATTTCTGTAAAGCAAGTCCAAATATTGTTCGGTATATGTAAATTGACGGAAGGAGTTATTATATTTAGCAGATTTCCCTCAAGGAAAATCACCTATTAGAGGTAGTTCTCATGACAAGATTTTCGAATATTTGTTATTTTCGAATTTTTCACATGTCCATCGTTCTTACTCAGATGACGAAAATGAGGTCCGTTCAAAATTGTGTTTCTGTGTGTGTGTGTGTGTGTGTGTGTGTGTGTGTGTGTGTGTGTATATATACTTCCAAATGTATACAGTGTCCCAACTTCCCTTGCCATTCACTTGAAATCTCCAGTTGTTTTAATACAAGGCTGAGAATTGGTGTAGCACAATTGTGACCCCTGAAGAATCCTTCCAGTCCATAACTTTTGGAGATTTCAATGGAATGCCATACTTTCTTTCTTGTAGAAAATCAAATAATAAAACGAGTTTATATCTGTGATTTTTGGGATTTGATGCATCCTTTAGCCGTAAAATGCAAAAACCTTTATTTCAGAAACGGCACATTTTAATTAAAAATGCTGCGACATAAAAGTTGTCATCAAAATTATCTTTGAAACAAGTCATGACTCCTCCCCCCTTCGCCTTTTGTTCTTGGATTACTAAAATTGAGATGAAAATGATTCTGATTCATTATAAAATGCAGCACTAGTAATAATAAACAGTTTTCTATAAAATTAATATATTATTTTAAGATATATTTCAGTAATTGTTTTTCTTTCCGGTGTAGAATGTATCTATTGAGCTCTGAGAGGTTGGCAAAACTGTTTGTTTATAATTTACACTCTTTCCGTTGTGGCAAATATTAAAATGTAAATTGATAGTGGTTTCTCGTTATCATTTGTATTTGTCCACATAATATTCACAGTGGGGTTAAGTTTTAGAGGTATTTTGATTTATTTATTTGTAAGACTTCACATGGGAAATCTGTTTAGTTTATGCAGCCCCTGCGTGACGGACTTTTTCGACTTCGCCTAGTTAGGATCGATGGACTTTTTTTGTTTGTTTTACGTTTTATTTATTTAAATGAGTCCCGCAACGCCGCCGATTTACTCATTATTCAAATTCTCAAAAAGGGACAATAAAAAAAAAAAAAAAGAAACGGGAAAAGAGTGAACTATGGCATACGGTGATTTTTGAAACGGTTTATTGGTATACCGGCCTTATATGGAGCAAACGATATTGAATATGGAAACATCAGGGTGATAATGTAAGTATAGAAGGCAAAAAAAAGAATGAAAGAATCAATAAAGAAAAGGGAAACCCGAAAAAAAGAAAAAAAAAAAGGAAAAAGAAAACCAAAAAAAAATAATAATAAATAAAATTAAAGTGTATACACATGTGGAAAATATGTGAAGAGTAGTGTGTAGAAATTGTAGATAATAGTGTGTTGAATATATTAATGTCTTTTAGATGATTAATGATTGTGTCAATGTAGTTACTGTTATCAGTCAAAAGTTCCTGTAAGTCATGTCGAATGTCTAAATTGTCTCTTAGTCGACAGTCAGTCAATATGTGATGTCCAATCATAGTTTCGTTGCAATGTCTACAAGTCGGTGTGTCCTTGTTTGTCATTAAGTGCCCGTGGGTCAGCAAAGAATGGCCAATGCTTAGTCTGCTCAGCACAACTTACTCTCTTCGTCTGCTCCTGTTGCTTGATGGACATTCCATAACTGTTTGTTTTATTTGTCTTAGTTTATTGTCGTTTGTCGGTGGGCATTTGAGGAAATTTTACGAAAATCGCGCCTCGAGTAGGAGCTCAATAGCTGATTCCCCTCAACAAAAGACCCATCCAGCTTGAACTATGTCCTTTGAGGGCGACCTGTTGAATAGTGCAGACTGGGTCCCCTCCTATTGGCCAGCACCTGCAGTATCTGCTAGTGTAGTCTCCACAGTTCCTGGGATATCTGACCTGCCTCCCCACATGTGGTCACCAGGCACTACCTAGAAGACCGTTCTCTCCGTCTCACTCATTTAGCTACGGTCTGCCTTTGCTAATGCTTCTTTTCAAATTGGTACTGGAAATTGCTGTTCCTTTAAATTTGAATGCTCGTGGTTAAGCTTTTGTCTGAAAGTTAGTGGCTTTTCATAATAATATGTCGAGGCTCAGGCCATGTGAGTTAAAGCGTTGCCTTTAATCTCACTTGGTAAACCTAGAGTGGCGAGTTCGATTCCCGCCTGGACAAGGGAATTTATTTAGTGACGAAATTCATTAAATAAAAGTCCCACTCTGGCTAAAAAAGGGTGATAACCTGTAGATGACCCGTCCCAATTAGCGTGAGTTGCAAAAAGTGGATGTTAATAAATAATAATATGTCTATGTTTTGCTGGCAATTGGTTGGCCGCAGGATCTTCCTTCGGGGGACCTGTAGATCTATAGATAACTATAGACATAAATGTAGATATCTGTAGACAACTATATACATAAATATCGAGGTTGGCACCGAGCAAATCTAAATTGCGACCGCTAGAGCATTAACAGACAAATATATATAGTTTTGAGCGGACCTAATTTTCTTCATTTCCTGGATAGGATCGATGAACATTTGAAGAACTGTTAAGGCGAAATCTTCTAAAATCGCCAAGTAGTGTTTCCTGAGCATTCTTAAAAACTAAGTTTGAAATTTTGGCTCATATCATGAGATCGGTAGTATCTCAAAACAATTAGCAGATTCCCCTTAATGGAAATCAACTTTCGAGGTGGCGCGATTTTTGAAACATTTCTTTAAATGTCCATCGACATATAGGTCTGCCAACCACTCAGAGCTGAACAGATAGATAGACATATTCTACACCGGAGAGATAAACAATTACTGATATATATCTTCATATAGTATATTAACTTTATTGCAAACTATTTACTATATCTAGTTCTGCAATTCATAAAATCACAATAATTGATATTTTAATAACTCAAATTTTAGTAGCCCAAGATTTAAAGAAGGGAGGAGGGATCAACAGAACGTATTTGCATATATTTCACAAAGTAAAAACATACACGAGTCTCTATAACAATTTCACGAGAGCCGAACAGTCACGAAAACAACCGAATTAATTTTCAGCGGAAATTTACTAACAATACCGACAAAAGTCGATTTCATCTCGTCTGTTATCCCGTCACACTTAATAAAATGCAGATATCTCGGTTAATATTCAAGATAGAGAATAAATGTATATAACAATACTTAGATTAAATTTAATTTGCAATAAGAGTGGTTCTATACACGTTTTCGATCCGACGTGTAGTAACGTAGATATTTCGAATTTTCGAAAATCCTCCCCTCTAAACCCACCCTCCCAATGGTTCATTTTCAGCCCTTAACGAACTTGATCTTTCTTTTTACATAAATACATAATGTCGAGTTTGGTAACGATCAAACACAAATTGCTACCGCTAGACCGTTAACAAACATATTATATATACGACATATATCTGCAGTTTTGAACAGACCTCATTTTCGTCATCTCCTGAGTAGAATCGATGGAAATTTGAGGAAGTAATCCAAAAATCGCATCATGAGTACGACCGCAATAGCTGATTCCCTTTAAGAGAAAGTTGCTGCAAGAATCTTACCTTAAAAAAAATATCTCGTCATGAGTACTAGCATAACAGCTGATAGCCCTGGGGATGAATGTGCTAAAAGTGTAGTGGAGCAGGTTGTAAACAGGAATGGGAAGTAGAGGAGGATGTTTTGGAGGAGCGAGAAAAGCCGCAGACATCCTCGGCTAGCTAGCTAGGCCCTATCTGATGGGGTTCACAGGTAGCTACAGGATCTTACCTACACACAGGACTGGGGGAAAAAATCCATCACGCAGGGGCTGCGGAGACTAAGCAGATTTCCCATCTGCTCCTATGTTATTCTAACATATTCTGACGGAAAACCAGAAAGTAAGAATAACTCACTGAATACTTAGAGGAATAGAACTGATTAATTTCGAATAAATACATTTAACGACAATTGTAGAGCATGGATAGTTTAATAAGATTGGTCACATTATATTTTACGATACGACTCATAATATCGAAGATATTTGGAATTTTCTAACTCCCCTCCCTGTAAACCTCACTATTCATGGTCCAACTTTAGCCATCAACAAATATGATCTTTAGTCTTGCATGAACAGGTAAATATTGAGGATGGTATAAATCGTGTAAACATTTTCGTAACAAGAACGTAAAATATTAAGTAATTAACCCGGTTATTGAATAACGAATTTGCATGTATCGAGCATAATAAAGGTCTCTTAAAGACCATATTTAGTTAGTTTCACCTTAGAATAAAGACGTTCATGTTATAACAACTTATGGCTGTTGACATGACATGACTAGGAGTGGGGGTTTACTGAAGGCTGGAAACTAGAAAAATCAAATATCCCAATTAATATTCGTATTAGAGAAAATATGAATATAACAACATTTATAGGACATTACATTGCAAGATTGATTCTAAACCATTTAAATCCTCCCCCCCCCCTACCTTCCCCAGGTCCGATTTCAGCCTTTAACAAACTTGATCTTTCATTTTACTTAAAAAGCTTATATAGTTTGGTAGTCTCTCTCTCTCTCTCTCTATCTCTCTCTCTCTCTGTCTCTCTCTCTCTCTCTCTCTCTCTCTCTCTCTCTCTCTCTCTCTCTCTCTCTCTCTCTCTCTCTCTGTATATATATAATATTGATCCGACCTCTTTTCTCTAAATCTGCTAGTATCTGTTTGTCAACGCTCTAGTTGTCGCCAATTTTAATTTGCTGTTACCAAACTTGATACATAAACGTTTTATGCAAAGAGAAGGATCAAGAAGAGAAATGGCTGAAATCGGGCGCGTGAGAGAGGGGTTTAGAGGAGTCAAATTTCGAAAATTCAAAATATCTCCGTTATTACTTGTCGAATCGAAAAAGTGTATATAACTAAGCTATTGAAAATTTGGTATTATATAAATGTTTTTATATACATATTTTCTGTGTAATGAATATTAACCGCAATATATGTATTGTTTAGTTTTCAGCCTTCGGCAAACCCCATCTCGTTGTATCGTGAAGCACTTTATTTGAAGCTATATACCAAATATTGTTCTCATTGAACTATGTGAGATAAATGGAAAGAAGCGACGCACTTGGGAATTATGCTTAGTTAACGCTGCCCCTGCGTGACGGCCTTTTTTTAGATGTGGACCCAACTCAAAATACTGACTCTCTATTTCCAACAATTAATTAAACATAGAACTCAAAACAATTATATAAAAACTCCTTCATGATCAAAGCTTGGTTTTGAAACACAGTTTGCAGTGAGAACCGTGATCATTATGTTTTATTTCTTTTCGTATCTTGAGGCTAGCACGACTTGCTAATTTAAATATTCCAACTCTAGCAACTTGTGTATGTTTTTGTCTTACTTTTATTTCTAATGCAGGAATAAATATCTCGATAATTGTGTGTTCTTGCAATTATTACAACGAAAATCATGCAATAATCACGCTTGTTATAAAAAGACCATCAAGCAGGTGTTGCGTAAACTAAGCAGATTTTTCAAGTCGTTTGAAAGACATACTTGTCATCTCATATTCCTATATATGCACTACTTCTGTGTCAATACAGATATGGGGGGGGGACTACTCAAGGCCGAAGACAAATAACTACGAATAACACTGGAGTTAGGAAAAAATACTTAAAACAACAATTATAGAACATCAATAGTTTAACAAGATTGGTTCTATAACATTTTACGATCTGACTCAAAATAACGAAAATATTTTATATTTTGAATGCCCCCCTTTAAACCCCCTTATTCCCCTCATAAAATCATAATTGATGTCGGATCACACAAAAAATAAGCATGTTTCTCGTTTCATAAAGGTCTTTTGAAAAGAATATTTGATATTTAATTTTGGAATGAAGTGATTCATGATATAACAGCTTATTGTTAATATGACATGAGTAGGAACAGGAGTTTACTGATGGCTGAAAACTACAAAATCCAAATATCTCGGTTAATAATCAAGATAGTGAATAAGCACTAACGAACCTGATCTTTCTTTTTACATAAAACGACTAAATGTTAAGTTTGGTAACGATCAAACTTGCGAGCGCTAGAGCGGTAACAGACAAATATATATATATATATATATATATATATATATATATAGGGAGAGAGAGAGAGAGAGAGAGAGAGAGAGAGAGAGAGAGAGAGAGAGACATAGATAGATATATTTACATATAATATTGGACGGACCGTATTTCCGTCATCTCCTAGGTAGGATCGATGGACATTTGAAGAAAAGTTTCGAAATTTGTGTCATGAGAACGATCTCAATAGCTGATTTCCCTCAAGGGAAATCAGGTAAAAAACGTGAAGAAGTTAATTTTGCTGTCTGCTCCTCATCTACTAGAATTGGTATATACCATATCAAACTTTTTAATTTCTTGTTATAGTTTTTACATCTAAGCCCCCCCCCCTTCTTTTCTCATAGTCGCATGTTGAAGTTTTAATTTTTTTTTTTTTATATTTACGACCATTGTTTTTTAAAAAAAAACCTGGTACCCTATTTCTCACAAATTTCTTATACTTGTTGGTTTTTGTTCATTGTTAGCTCTGAAGAAGGGAACCAATGGTGCCCGAAACTGTCAGCATATTTGATGAACTCCTCTGTCTGAAGGACTGAGAATTTGTATAGCCGATACCATCCTCTGCTATCATATTATTACCAAAGGCTAACCAACAATTGATAGATCAATAGTTATGTGTGGGAGAGAGAGAGAGTATTCATTATCTATGGATTTGATTATATATATACATGTATACACAATACATGTATGTTTATTTAACCTCATTTTGTCCATCAGGTAGGCAGGATCGATGGACGGTAGAAAGTTTCATGGTCATCAGTAGGTAGAACATCAATAACTGATTTACTATAAGCAGATATGGTATAGACTATTGTCATCCCTCTCACCACGTTTTTTTCTATTATTATGTAAAAAACCTATGAGTAGAAAGAAGGGGGGTACTCGAAAACGAAAAACATGAATAACTTGCTTCTTTTTTTTTTTTTTTATCTCAAAACGTAAAAGTTCAATGAGAATAATATTTTGTATTTATGCTTCAAATAATATTTAATAATATAACAGCTTATTGTTAATATGACGTGTATAAGGATTGGGGGTTTACTGAAAGCTAAGAACCATAAAATGAATGTATCTCGGTTAATTATCAAGATTATGAAAAAATGCACATAAAAACAGTTATAGAACATTAAATTTGCATTAAGATTGGTTTTATACAATTTTTCGATCCGACGTATGATAACGTATTGTGGACTTAAAACGTTCTGGTAGGCCCCGCAAGTTTAAACCATGCTGCAGAAAAACAATTTGAAGTTGTTATCTTTGCGCAACCGCAAAAAGAATAGCACACAACTTGCTCAAGAAATAGCTGAAGCCACAGGTACACAAGTAACTTCTTCTTTGGTTAGAAGGAAACTTATGTTTTGGACTTAGGGGATGTGTGGCTAAGAAAAAAACATTTTTCCGCCGTGGAAATAAAGGAAAGCGTTTGAAATTTGTGAAAGAACATGAAAATTGGACCGAAGAGGACTGGAAAAAAGTTTTATGGACCGACGAATCCAGATATTAAGAATTTTCGAAATTCCTACTGCTAGAGTAGCAACAGGCAAATATATGTATATATAAATAAATATGTGTATATATATATATATATATATATATATATATATATAAAACATTTTGAACGGACCTCATTTTCGTCCTGAACTAGGTAGGATCAATGGACCTTAGAAGACATATTTCGTAAATCGCGTCACGAGTACAACCTCAATAGCTGATTTCCCTTAAGTTTATTTTCAAACACCCCTACTATTTCGTGTTCGATTATGAAAATTGTGATCTTTAGTTTTGACTGGGACGGTTAAATACCGAGTATGGTAAAGATCAAATAAAGATTTTCGAAGTAACAACTTAAAATCTTGATTTCGCACAATGAATTTGCAAGTATTTCGCTTTATAAAGAACTCTTGAAAAACAATGTTTGGTATTTAAGCTTAGAATACAGTGGTTCGCGATATAACGTTGAATTGCTATTCTGATAGGAATCAAGATAGATATAAGAATATTTACGGTACAATTAATTTGCAATAAGATTGGTTCTATACATTTTTTTGATGCGATATATCATAACGGAGATATTTTGAATTTTCGAAACGAAATGTCTCCTCTGTAAACTCCGCTCTTCCCTCGGTCCAAGTTCAGCCGTTAACGAACTTCAACTTTAGAGTATTCTGTTTAATTTAAATACTCTTCATTTACTAAGCATTTGAAGACAGTACCATCAAAAAGAGTTCTATAAAAAGAAATGTCTTCTTCTCCCTGAAAGATTCTTTTTGTATGGAACTATGCAGATGAAAAAATGTATTCCTTTTATAAATAATTAAGACGTAATTAATTTAAAGTAAATTAATCATAAAATAGTTTTTTTTATGTTGATGTTTTTTGAAGTAAACATTTTTTGGTTCATTCAAGAATACTTTTGCTTTATTTCGTTCCAAATACTAATAATAATAATATTTTTTTTTTTTATTTCAGTATCTATTCTTCTCCCCGTAGACTTGCTTCAGAGATAATTTTGTTCGCTACAACATTTATGTCTCAGCATTTTTCAATACTTCGTGCCATTTCTGAAATGAATATGTGTGCATTTTACGGTTAAAGTCGACAAATTCACCGATATAAACTCCTTTTAGAATTTTTCTACAAGAATCCCCCATACAAAGTATGCTATTTCAAGTTACGAGGATGAATATAGAAGGACGAGGTTCTTCAGGTGTCCCAATTATAGCATACTAAATCTCAGCATTTTAGCGGATTTCCCCTTAAGGGAAATCAGCTATTGAGGTCGTACTAATGACGGAATTTTCGAAATTTTTCTTCAAATGTCAATGGATCCTACATAGTAGATGACGAAAATGAGGTCCGTTCAAAACTATATATATAAAATATATATATATATATATATATATATATATATTTATATATATACCTGTCTGTTACCGCTCTAGGGGTCGCAATTTTCATTTGATCGTTACCAAACTCGTTATTTAGTAGTTTTATGTAAAAAGAAAGATCAAGTTCGTTTACAGGTGAAATCGGACCAGAGGGAGATGGGGTTTAGATGGGTAGAATTTTAACAATTGGAAATATCTCTGTTACTATACGTCGGATCGAAAAAGTGTATTAATCAATCTTATTGCAAATTAAATAACTGTAAATATTGTTATAAACATTTATTCTCTATCTTGAACATTAACCGAGATATTTGCATTTTTATGAAGTCTGTGGTCGGGTATAGTTCGGATTAGGTCGGCCGTTTTCATCCGCCCCCCCCCTTCTTTAGTTCTTGGACTGCTAAAATTTGAGTTATTAAAATATAAATTATTCTTACAATTCAGAAGCCGTTTCAGTTGGGAATTTATTTTAATTAACTGAAAGATTTCTCATTACCGTTTGTATTTAATCACGGTGGTGTTGTGTTACCAGTATTGTAAAACTTCACATGGGAAATCTGCTTAGTTTACGCAGCCCCTGCGTGACGGACTTTTATTAATATAATTGGCGATTTTAAAAGGGGTAGCGCTATGTGTGTGTGTGTTTTATTTATTTATTAACGTCCACTTTTTGCTACTGTGGCTACTTGGGTCGGGGTATCTACAGTTACCACCTTTTTCTAGACAAGGAGGGACTAAGGATTTTATTTAATGAATTCCGTCACTAAATAAATTCCTATTGCCCAGACCGAATCGAACTCGCTACTCCAGGTTAGCCATGTGAGATTAATGGGAACGCTTTAACCTGGCTAACCTGAGGCCCATATGTGTGTGTGTGTGTAGATGTATAAAATTTTCAACGGGCCTAATTTCGCGAGTACAACCTCAATAGCTGATTTCCCTTTTGAGAAAATCTGCTAAAAACGTCCAAATCAATTGGCATTACATATTTACATAGTTTGCGGTAATGGCTGCAAGTGTTTATTATTCACGATTCCCGATCTATTTGCAGAGTGTGCTGATCCCTCATTAACATTGATAGCATTATAGACAGTTGGTAATTTGTGTTAAGTCAATCAGCTGTTATATCCTGCTCAAGTATTCATTAGAGAGGGCACGGCTACCATAAATAGCAGATATATTTGTTTATAGGAAACTATCCTCATTTTGGGTTTACTGAAAGCTATCTTTCTTAAGGAGACGATTTTCGAAAACATTCTTCAATTTTCCTTCGATCCTACCCAGGAGATGACGAATGTGAGGTCGGTTCAGAATTATATATTGTATGTCTGTTACCGCTCTAGAGGTTGCAATATTTAGCAGATTTTTTTTTTGTTTTGTCGTTACCAAACTCGATATATAGGCTTTTTAAAGCAAAATTAAAAAAGCCCGTCACGCAGAGGCTGCGTAAACTAAACAGATTTCACACGTGAAGTTATACAATAGAGAAATCTGCATACGAGAGCTGAACAGTTACGGAAACGGCCGAACTAGCTTTTGGCGGGAAACTCATTCGTCCGTTAGCCGCCCACATTTAATAAAAATGCAAATATCTCGGTTAATATTCAAGATAGAGAATAAATGTATAGAATAATATTTATAGTAAATTTAATTTGCAATAAGATTGGTTCTATACAATTTTTTTGATCCGACGTATGGTAACGGAGATATTTCGAACTTTCGAAAATCCCCCCCTCTAAACCCCCTCCCACTAGTCCAATTTCAGCCATTAACGAACTTGATCTGTCTTTTTGCATAAAACGTTTAAATATCGAGTTTGGTAACGATCTTTCAAAAACTGCGACCGCTAGAGCGTTAAAAGACAAATATATATATATAATTTTGAACGGGCCTCATTTTCGTCATCTCCTGGGTAGGATCGATGGACAATGATGAAATTTTTCGAAAATCGTGTCATAAGTACGACCTCAATAGCAGATTTCCGTTAAGGGATATCTGCTAAAGGGATCAAGTTTGTAACGGCTAAAATTAGGCTGGGAGGGGTGGTGAGGGTTCAGAGGGGGAGAATTTCTAACAATCTCAATATCTTAGTTATTATACGTCGAGCCAAAAATATTGTTGGTAACTAATATAATTGAAAATGAAATTGCCTACAAATGTTGTTATATACATATTTTCTCATCATGGATATTAACGGAGATTTTGGGACTTTATGTTTTCAGTCTTGAGTAAACCACCAATCCTGCTCATTTCATAATAAAAATAAGCTTTTAAAGCATGAACCTCTTTATTGTAAGAGACAATTACATACTGCAGACTAATAACTGACAAGAACTTACCCACCAACCTATCTGAACTACTACACGACGACAGCCCATACATTACAAAAGTCATGAAACACCTCAAAGACACACACATTTACAACCAGATATAACTTTAAATAATATAATAATAATAAATAGACTGCAATAATATCCACTGGAGATTACCGTATTTTTACCTACCTCTAGTAGATTTTTTAACCTATTGGAGAATCATAACAAGAAAATGTGTGAATCGCTTAAATTGCGACACACCTAAATAAACTAAATAAATAAAATTATTGTAAGGTTAAATGGCAAATATTCTTTTTAAAAGACCTTTACAGAGCGATATGCAAATTAGTTTTGTGACAACGCCAGCAATTAAGGTTTTACTCGTTATACCAGTAGGCGGGATAGCCTGCTTAGTTTACGCAGCCCCTGCGTGGCCGCCTTTTATATATATTGACTCCGAAAATATAAATACAAAAAAGGAGAAGACAAGGAAAATATGCCGTCTAAGTGCTTTAGGTCAATAATATAAATACGAGCTACAGATGAATCAATTCCAGGCTGTATGTGAACCTTTGAGACTAGCCCAGCAAACCTGCGACACTGTTTGCACAATAGTAATGTGTTAATATAATGTAAATGCAGAGAGATGCCGATGTATTATCCACATCCGAGATAAGTCCTGTGTTGCTGGCTGTATTTAGTTTCGGATTAATGTATTCAGTGGCTGGCTATTGTTATGTTAATTCGCCAACTCTATGGTCAGCTCTTATTCTTGCTATCCAATATTAGAGGGTTGTATCGCGGGGTGTGTCTCTCTTTGGAAGAATTTATCTCCCGTATTTTATTATACTCACTAACCTAATTATGGAAATAAAGCTATTTTCAACCCTCTCGAGAACAATATAAAACACCCCTTTAACAATATTATTGTTAAATTATGAATTTCCATTAAACATCTTGGATCTCGCTTTAAATGTCATAGTATTTGACGGATGGACCAGATGTATCACTCTAACCTCAAGTGATTTACAATTAAATTTACAATACGATTGTTTCCATAACATTTTTCGTTCCGACATATAATAACGGAGATATTTATAATTTTGAAAGTACCCCCTCCCTAAACCCTCTCCTCCCGGGTCCGATTACAGCCGTTAACAAAGTCCACTTTTAGTTTGGCATGAAACGCTTATTTGTCGAGTTTGGATTGGTGTCGAAATTTTGAACGGACCTCATTTTCGTCCTCTCCTGGGTAATTTGGATGGATATTAGAAGAAATTTTCTAAAATCTCGTCATGAGTACAACCTCAATAGCTGATTTCCCTGAAGAGAAACCTGTAAATAAAGGATATACAATCGATTTTATAATTAGTTCAATCCCATAAATATAATTACAAAATTCATAAAAATTAAATTTAAATTGAAAATTAGTAATTCGTTCATTAATAAGAAAATAATTTAAATTGGTCAGACGAAAGTATCCAATGCAGTAATTAAATTATCTCTAATGATTTTATTATGGTATGAAATTATTATTAAATCAAAATATTTTATAAATGATCAGTTGCTAAGGCAGACCTAAAATCCAGGGCGTGTTACTATAATTATAATACGTACATGGAAAACAATATACTTTTAATTCTTTAGTTTGCCCCAGCATGTTAATTGAATTTAGCGTAAAATATTGTCGTTTGGCTTCGATCTGTATGCGTTGAGGTTACAAGCATAATATTATTATTTATTAACGTCCACTTTTTGCAACTAAGGCTAATTGGGGCGGGTTATCTACAGGTTACCACCCTTTTCTAGCCAGGCTGGGACTTAGGATGTTATTTAACGAATTCCGACACTAAATAATTTCCTTTGCCCAGGCGAGAATCGAACTCGTTACTCAAGGTTTACCATACAAGCATAATAAACCAAATAAAATCATAGCCCCTTCCAGGAATGAATCTAAAATCATTCTTATACCGTAAAATGTTGACAATATCATATACATTATTTCAATATATATTCCTTCTTGCTTTATCATTATACTCGAATGTTTTAGCAGATTTCCCCTAAGGGAAATCAGCTATTGAGGTCGTACTCATTTCGAAAAATGTCTTCAAATGTCCATCGATCCTACCCAGGAGATGACGAAAATGAGTTCCGTTCAAAATTATATATATATATAAAGACATATATATATATATATTTGTCTGTTAACGCTCTAGCGGTCGTAATTTTTGTTTGGTCATTACCAAACTGGATATTTACTCTTTTTATGCAAAAAGATATATCGATTTCGTTAATCGGACCAGTGGGAGGAGGGGAGTTAAGAGAGGAGGAGTTTCGAAAATTTGAAATATCTTCGTTACTATACGTCGGATCAAAAAATTGTATAGAATCAATTTTATTGCAATCTAATCGTTATATATAAATAATTCTACTGTAGGTGTGTGTGTGTCACTGAACTCCTCCTAAACGGCTGGACCGATTTGAATGATTTTTTTTTTGTATGCGTTTGGGCAGATGGAGCAGGAATGGGGGTCGTAAGGGAGGCCTAAAATTAAAAATTGCGATATTTCGTTTCCTATTGGTTTTCCGGCAAATATTCAAAGGTTATAAGTTTTTTATGTTGTTATTTAGAGTAACTTTTGTTATGCTCACTTTTGTCGTATAACAAAGTATAAAAGAGATATACACTAAAAATGTAAAGTGGGGGCCAACAATTTTATTGGGCACGAACGATTGAACCGAACTTAGCAAAAATCGGTATGTGAATTAGCATTAATTCGTCCATGGTTATAAGCTATATTAATTTTTTTAGGTTCGAACGGGGTTGGGGGTTATAAGGAATGCCTGAATAAAACATTCGCGATATTTCATTTTCTATTAGTTTTTAGGCGAACGTGCTCATAACAAATGTTGTTTTCTGTGTTATTAGAAGTAGCTTTTGTTTAAAAAATAATATTAAATTTTATATCTTAATCGCTTTATATATATGATGCAGGACAACGTCTGTCGGGTCCACTAGTTTTACTATAAATATTGTTATATCCATCTATTCTCTGTTTTGAAAATTAACCATATATTTGTATTTTTATTAAGTGTGTGCGGATAACGGACGAGATGAGGATCGGTTAACTTCGGTTCTAGTTGTTAGTTTCCGCCAAAAGCTAGTTCCACCTTTTTCGTAACTGTTCGGCTCTCGTGAAATTTCTCTATTGTGAAACTTCACGTGGGAAATCTGCTTAGTTTACGCAGCCCCTGCGTGTCGGACGTTTTTTTATTTTACTTCCTTTTTTTCACTGGAATCCTCTTACACAGTGCATCAGCGGCCAGTATAACAGTGCATAACCTCCATTATATAGCATGAGCATAATTCTGTTGAGAATAGCTCCTTTATAGCACGAATGAAAACATCAGTACTTCAGGTTGACACATAATGCCAATTTTTCTATTATACATGCCTGATAATTGTAAACCCTCAATGTTCAGTCATAAGATTATGAATGATACATTCATATTTCCAACGCACAAATGACAGAAACCGATGCCTCTTACTACACATTACTTTTCCATTTCCTTTATGTCTTGAGATGATAAATGAAATTAATTAGTAGTGATGCCATGTTTAAACTGAAGCTGTGAGCAGAAGAAGTTATAAGAATTTATTCTGTGACTGAATAGCCCCTGAAGAAATGAAGGAGCTCTTTATTCTCATTCTGCTCCATTAAGGGTTTACTTAAGTCTACAGACTTTTCAATGCAAAGTTCTCAATTCAAGAAGGCATATTCACATTATGAAAGGAAAAAATAGTCATTCAAATATCAACTTATTGAGATTAATTAACCTAATACAGAAACTGTTAATTCAAATAAATTGGAAACTTAATAGTTGAGAATAAGAAGGTTATTAAATAAATAAATATATTAAAATGTAAGGAATATATAGAAATCAATTAAGTACAAATTATTTTCTGATCAAAATGATATTTTTTTATTTACTAACGTCCACTTGTTGCAACTAAGACTAATTGGGATTGGTTATCTACAGGTAACCACCCTTTTCTAGCCAGACTGTGACTAAGGACTTTATTTAATGAATTCCGTCACTAAATAAATTCTATTGCCCAGGCGGGAATCGAACTCACCACTCTAGGTAAAAAAGTCCGTCACGCAGGGGCTGCGTAAACTAAGCAGATTTCCCACGTGAAGTTATACAATAGAGAAATCTGCCTAATAACAACTGTAGTAGTAAGAAACCTCTAAACCTAAAACATTATTTAGGGCGTAATAACCCAGTAGTTTCTAGCCCCAAAAAACAGTTAACCTAACCTCTAAACCTAGTCACGAGGGACGAATAGTTATGGAAACGGCTGCCAGAGCTCTCGGCGGAAAGCCCTAACAAAGCCTACTGGTGACCACACGCAGAATACAAATGCAAATATCTCGGTTAATATTCAAGATAGAGAATAAATGTATAGAACAATATTTATAGTAAATTTAATTTGCAATAAGATTGGTTCTATACAATCTTTTGATCTGACGTATAGTAACGGAGATATTTCGAATTTTCGTAAATCCTCCCCTCTAAACCCCCCCCCCCTCCCACTGGTCCGATTTCTGCCGTTAACGAACTTGATCTTCCTTTTTACATAAAACGATTAAATACCGAGTTTGGTGACGATTAAACAAAAATTGCGACCGCTAGAGTGTTAACAGACAAATATATATATATATATATATATATATATATATATATATATATATATATAGTTTTGAACGGACCTCATTTTCGTCATCTCCTGGGTAGGATCGATGGACATTTTAAGAAATTTTTCGAAAATCGCGTCATGAGTACGACCTCAATAGCTGATTTCCCTTAAGGGAAATCTGCTAAAAAGTTTGATGATTTGTTGGCATCCCATTTAGAATATTCAATTACAAACTTTATTATTTTTGTTAGTGAAAGGGCGAGACAAGCTTGTTCTTATAACTGATTGGACTCATAATACCTCACAAGGACTCACTATGTAGGTGTTTGTGGCTCACAGACTACCTGGTAGATCGAATTCAAAATTTCTCTGGTATAGTGCTGCCCTAAGGTACAGCGAGGGGAATAGAAGGATAAAAAAAGTCCGTCACGCAGGGGCTGCGTAAACTAAGCAGATTTCCCACGTGACGTTTTACAATAGAGACATTTCCCGAGAGCCGAACAGTTAGGGAAACGGCCGTACTAGCTTTTGCCAGAAAACTCTTGCCCGTTATCCGCCCATATTTAATAAAAATGCAAATATCTCGGTTAATATTCAAGATAGAGAATAAATGTATAGAACAACATTTATAGTAAATGTAATGTGCAATTATATTGGTTCTATACAATTTTTCTATCCCACGTACAGTAACGGAGATATTTCGAAATTCCGAAAATCCTCCCTCTATACCCCCTCTCCCTCTGGTCCGATTTCAGCCGTTAACGAACTTAAGCTTTATCTTTACATAAAATGTTTAAATATCGAGTTTCGTAACTATCAAACAAAAATTGCGACCGCTAGAGCGTTAACAGACAAATATATATATATATATATATATATATATATATATATATATATATATATATAAATATTGTAACGGTCGAGCGTTAGACCCACTCCGCTGTCTCTATATCTACGAGATCAGAGTGATTAGTACTAGGCTTTAAACGAGGTAGCAGCACCTGTCAAGGGACTGACAGAGGAGCCCCGGTGAATCCAAAGGTCAATCTCGCAGGACAGGAACAGGCAGTCGACTCCCAAGAT